>ML243987.1:66286-95118 GCA_005239495.1 Nicotiana undulata | reverse complement strand
GGGGGGAGTTAGGGAGTTAGGAAAAATGAGGGATTGGGGATCATGGGGTGATTGCAATATTTTTTCTTCTTTTTTTTTTATAGAAAGAATCTGTCCAAACTTTGGAAAAATTACGGGTGTTTCAAATTTTAATTTTTTTAGAGTTAGTTTTTTTTTCCCAAGTAAAATTCACTCTAGACTTGCAATATATATATATATATATATATATATATAACTTTTTCCTTATTCATTTAGAGTAAGATAACAATTTAAAATATTAAGATGAGACCTCAAAGAAATATTTATACTAAAATAGTATAGAATTTTGGATGTGGTAAAAAATTAGTTGTTCACAGCATGCCCCTCTTTCCCTGGAAACATGAAGAGTTTTCAGGCAAAGAAAATGAACAGGGTGACTAGTTTTTGACCTCTCTATTACTTGAAAAGGGAAAAGAAGAGAAAGAAGGGGTTGCGACTGAGCTTTGGTTTTAGGCAGCCTACATATCCCGGGTTATAGGAGAATCAGGTCACCTGTAGTTCAAGTGAAAGAAGAGTGATGGAGTATTCTTAGAGGGAGAGTCAAGTGAAGTTCCGTCGAGGTTCCGATCCGCGGTTCCTACTATTACATCGAAATGAAAAAAATTACATACTCTTGAAATCTAAGAGTTATAAAATTCCTATCTAAATGCCATATGGAGTCTTGTCTTGATTCTTGAGTTGTTTCTCCTATTGACTTTAGACTGAAACTTGGTGCTCTTGATATAGCATACTATAAAATACTCTCACATGCTTGTTTCTTGATCATATGATGAGAAGATGGATCTTGAGACCCTGTGTCTCGGCATGCATTATGTCCAAGCTGGTTGCGGCTGGTGTTGAGATCAAACGTTCCACTTTCTCTGGCGAGAGCCGGAATCTTATTTTTTACACATCCAATCCGTGCTTTGCGGAAAAACCTACAAGCTATCACAAACCAACAAAACAAACAAAAATTTTCTGGCCCAGCTACTTCCTCAACTTTGAATTTTTTTTTGTTTGTTTGGTTGAAATTGTTTGCCAAAATCTTTTCTTGCTGGATTCATGACTAGTTTAAAGCCTAAGGTATTTTGTGTAAATGTGAGCATTGTAATATGTTAGTTCCCTAATAATTTAGTAGTTCTTTCTTGGTTTTTGTTATCTCCATTCATATAATTCTCATATTTAAGATTTTTAATTTATTTTTATCTAGTTTGTTTCTTAAAGAGGGGATGCGTTTGTTAACTAGCAGAATAGTTAAATTGGGGGAGATCGGGTTTGGTTTAGCTAAATGCACACAAACAACACTAATGGGTCATGATGTTATTTAATGATTTTTTACCAAACGAATAAGTTTTACAACTAAAGAAGAAAAATAATGAATATGTTAGCCCGTATCTGCTCGTAACTAATTTGGTCCAATCTTTAATAATAAAGTGGGAAAAATAAATCTAAAACAACTCTAAAATAGCTAGAAAAGCTTCACACGCGCTTTAAATATTAGTTCATGTGTTCATACTCGAGTCTTGGATTGATATGCTTAAATAATAAAAGGGTCCATGCGCGCATTCCCGCGTCTCGATGCCTTTAAATTTAAAATAATTATATTTTTAACCATGCGTACATTCCGTATCTTGGTTTAACATCTAACTTCAAAGAAATACCTTGTGTGCGTATCGCATCTGGATCCAAATAATTAATAACAAATATAAAAATAAATTAAGCGGTAATAAATAAGTCATAATCCAATAAAATACAAGAATAACCAAAAATTAATTTAAGCCTTACTATAGTCAATAAAAGCGACCGTGCTGGAACCACGGGACTCGAGGGGTGCCTTACACCTTCCCCTCGGTCAACAGAATTCCTTACTCAGTCTTCTATTTTCGTAGACCATAAATTATGAGTCAAATCTTCCTTTTGATAAGGGATTCAATAAAAGGTGACTTGGAACACCAAAACTCAATTCCAAGTGGCGACTCTAAATAATAAATAATCCCTTTTTCAAAATGTCACTTCAATTGGAAAAACTCTTCTAACTCAACCTCGTACAAGGGTTGTGTGGAAAGAAAGAGGTGTGACCTCTCTGACCAGCTATCAAGCGTAAAAGAGGTTCAAAGGTTGACAGGAAGACTGGCCGCTTTAAGCAGGTTCATTTTCTGGTCTTTAGAAAAATGTCATCATTTCTTTTCACTCCTCAAAAAGAAGAACAACTTCGAATGGACTCCAGAATGTCGGCAAGCTTTAAAGGATTTGAAAAGGTATTTATCGAGTCCTCTATTACTGTCAAAACCGGAGGAAGGCAAAAAGCTGCTGACCTACTTAGCGGTCTCAGAGGTAGCGGTAAGTGTCATTTTAGTCCGTGAGGACGAAGGTAGCAAATCTCCTATCTTTTATGTTAGTAAAATTATAACGAGATCAGAAACTCGCTACTCACATCTGAAAAAATTGGCCTTAGCTCTCGTAGTCTCCGCTCGAAAGCTTAGGCCTTATTTCCAATGTCATCCGATAGTCGTGGTGACCACTTTTCCTCTATGGAATATCCTTCATAAACCTAAAATTTCAGGTAGGCTGGCCAAGTGGGCAGTCGAAAAGAGTGAATTTGACATAAAATATAAACCTAGGGCTGCGATTAAGTCATAAGTTTTGGCCGACTTCGTGGACGATTTCAGTTCGGGATTGTTACCTTTGGCTACCAAAGAAGCAATGATGGTGTCAAAATCTACATCAGGGGTTTGGACTTTGTTCACGGATGGAGCTTCCAATGTGAAGGGGTACGTGCTCGGCGTACTGCTTATCATGCCCTCGGGGGAAACCCTAAGGCATGCCATAAGAACTATTCCTTTGACTAACAACGAAGAAGAATATGAAGCTTTGATTGCAGGACTCGAGCTGGCCCGGGAATTGGACTCCGAGGTCATAGAAATCAAATGTGACTCCTAATTGGTAGTAAATCAGGCCTACGGTATCTTCGAAGCCAAAGAGGAAGGCATGCAACAATATGTAGTGAAAGTCTAGGCTCTGCTCACACGGTCGTGGAATGGACAATTACCCACATCCCGAGAGAAGAAATGCGAAGGCAGACACACTAGCCAATCTGGGGTCGTCCACAGAAATAAAGGGTTCGAGCTCCGATACAGTCGTGCAGCATATGCATTCGGTATTGGACGCAGACGGCTATTACGAAGTTAACGTGGCCAATATGATCTGGGATTGGACAAATGAGATCATTGATTATCTCGAGCACGAAAAGCTGCCTCAAGATCTCAAGACATCACAGGCCTTTCGCACTAAAGCAGGTCGATACAACTTCATGGGAGGTCAACTGCATAGAATATCTTTCCAAGGCCCATTGGCCTGATGTTGGGAGCTTCCGAAGTGAACTATGTCATAAGAGAAGATCACGAAGGGATCTACGGAAATCACTCGGGTGCAGATTACTTAGTGCTAAAGCTAATTAGAGAGAATACTACTGGCCCCGGATGGAACAAAATGTTAAGGCTTATGTTCAGAAGTGTGATAAGTGTCAACGCCACACATCATTGGTATATCAACTGACAGAGCTACTGCACTCAGTTTTGTCGCCCTGGCCATTCATGAAGTGGGGAATGGATATAGTCGGTCTGCTGCTGCCAGACCCCAGTAAGATAATTTTTTTTAATTTTAACTGACTATTTTTCTAAGTAGGTTGAAGTAGGTCCTTACCATAAAATCGGCGATCGCAAAGTGGTCTATTTCTTGTGGAAAAATATAATTTACAGATTCGGGATACCAAAAGAGATAACCTGCGACAACGGGCCACAATTTATAGGCATTGATCTACTCCCAATCCATACTCAACAATAAGTGGAAGAGGTCATTGAAAAGATAGTACCCAACTATGAGTCGAGGTCTATTTCCACAAGGAGCTAAGAATGGGTGTCAGAGTGTACACTTGATGCATGTGGAAGAAACTGCTCAAATACACTTCCAAACAAGTTTGTGTTGCAAATTACTTCTATGAATTGCACTATTAATGAGTAACTAGAGAGATGAAACTACAAATTGATTAATTGTTTTGGTTGTTTTCAAATAGGTAAAAAGCCTAGGGATATAACCTTCGCCTAGGTGTTCGCCTAATTGGCTAATTACATTAACACTTGTTTTATTGATTGGGGGTATATTATAGCTCTAACCTCTAAGTTACTCACTCAATACCTCTCGGTCATAGAGTGATTTTTTCTAATTTGGCTTTCTCAAGACCAAATGGGTATCAATCTAAATAGTTTATATGAGCTCATTCGGGATTTTCCTATGTTCAGTTCAAACCCTTTAACTAGGCTAGTCAAATCCTTAATTAGCCCAATTTACCCAAGCTTTCCATACTAGGTCCCTCTTTCTCAAGTAATGACCAAGTCAAAAGGGCATGAATCATTGTTTGCAACCATCCGCTATCGTTCCTCAGACCCTATCGAAGCCGACTTCACCGCTCGTGGTGTTGTTGTCGACCCTCTACGTTGTTTGGTTTGTAGGAGCATCGGGAGGAACTAAACCCCGTCCATTCCTGTTGTTGGAAGCATCCGACAATGCCTGCCTCAACTCCGTCATGACTTGATCAGGTCGTGAGAGGTGGCCCATAATGGCTTTTTGTTGTTCCTTCAAGATCCTTACTATTTCAGTGGCGTGCTCTTCTTCAGCGTCATCAGGAGTTGCCTCTCGAACATGTCGTGGATATTGCCCGCCATGGACCGGCGTGGCCTCATCCCCCTTGTTGTGGGTATCACTAATCGAATCTTTGTGTTGAGGCTGATTTCCCTGGGCCTCAACATTGTGCGCGATGCTGACATCGTTATTTTCTATGATTTTCGCTAAGAGAAAATAATCAAACTAGTTAGTTATAGATGCAAGGATCAACGCAATTACACAATTGTCTAAACCCCACGGTGGGCGCCAAATTGTTTTCCCGTAAAATAGTACCGTTGAATTTATACGTGGTTTATAGACAAGTGAATCGATTTGATCCCAAAATGATAAATAAATCAAACAAGAATGTAAGACTTAACATTGAAATCGAGATAAGACATCAGAAATTCTGGTTCCGAGAGCAGAGCTTTCGGAGGCAGTATTAACAATATTAATAACTAAGAATATAAAAAATTATTGTGATTTGAACCGTGTTTAGTATAAGTTGTCAGAAAATTCCTCCCCTACAATGGTTGTTGAGCTCACTATTTATAGTTTTTCCTAGGGAACAAGGTCCTAGGATCAAGCCTCTCTTAAATGACAATTATGGGGTCCGTTGAAGAATGTGTAATAGTAGGCAATGAATACCATATTCCTTGTAACGGTCTACGTACTTAATGTTATAGAATATTCTCCATTAAATGCTACCGGATGACAAATATTTATTTTGTCTTTTTTAACATCATTTCCTTCGGGAACAAACGGGATTGTTGCCTTCGGACCTGATTGCCATTTGCCTTGCTTTCCATCTGTCTTCGGCTCCACATGTTGCTTTATTATGCGAGCATTTAATATGAACATATTTTATTCTATCAGGTCGGTTTCTTCAAATGTTTACATAAATTTAACATTAATTAAACTTATTCAAAAGAATTAGAGCGACCTCGGCCCTTTCCTTCGAAGTCTTTGTCGAGCTTATCCCCCTTTCCAGCTAGAGCTGTTTGTATATAGTTCAACTGCAACCCTTGTTAGCCGAGCTATTTTCTTCCGCCTAAAACCTCTCCTTATTCGGTTGAGTTAGCATCTGCTTCTTCTTTCTCTTCCTCGCTAAAAGAGAAAAAATCTTTCTTTCTACTTGTACTTTTCCTCTTATTCTACAATATTATTTAATATTCTTAAAGGTGATTACTTTCCATTTTATATGCCCCTTTTCTATCAATAGAGGGAGCAAAAAACGGGCTTTGCTCCCCTTTACAATATGAAGAAAGAAATAAGGGTCGAAGTTTAGACCGCTCACAGTAGTTCTACCTTATAATATAGTTGCTTTAGAAAAAAGAAAAAAAAGAAACGGGCTCTCAAGAAGAAAGTAGGAACCTGGGATTCTGGATAAGATTTTGTTTTAAGGTACATGTAATAAATTAGCAAATTTTAAAACCAAAACAGTGTCACATAAATAATTTCATAAAATAAAGGTGAAATGGCATTGTGGCCACTTAAACTTGTACCGGATTTTAAAGCCGATATACAAACTTACATTATTTCTGTTTGAACACTGTAAACTCACATATCCGGTAACTAATAAATATATTTGACCGTTGACCATGCACATGTGGTAATGACAGAGATGAGGTGGACAAGGTGTGTGCAAGTCACGAAAATTACGCGCGTGATTACAGTAATTTCGATTTAAAAAAATCTAGAACAAAAAAAAAACAAATTAAAAAAAATGAAAATAAATCAGGCCCACTTCCACATCCCCCTCAAAAAATTCCGTTCTTTTTCTCCATTGTCATCCTCCCCCACCTACCCCTTCTTTTTCTTTCCGAAACCATACATGTCATTCAAGTTCAAGCCTTGAGTGCAAATTTAACTCAAAAATTGCAGATACAAGACAGTACTACATTGGAATTAAAGCTCCACACACGAAAGCAAGAGCTCATTCTTTATCATCTTCATCTCCATCTCCACGAGAAATTGCAGATACAAGACAGTACTACATTGGAATTAAAGCTCCACACACGAAAGCAAGAGCTCATTCTTTATCATCTTCATCTCCATCTCCACGAGAAATTGCAGATACAAGACAGTACTACATTGGAATTAAAGCTCCACACACGAAAGCAAGAGCTCATTCTTTATCATCTTCATCTCCATCTCCACGAGAAATTGCAGATACAAGACAGTACTACATTGGAATTAAAGCTCCACACACGAAAGCAAGAGCTCATTCTTTATCATCCTCATCTCCATCTCCACGAGAAGCCTTCTTTGCAGCAGCTTTTTGGTTCTTTCTCTTTACTCTTCCAGGACGCCCACCACCGAAAGGACTAGTGAGAGAGAAGTTAATGTGCTTCTGGGAGTCCAGTCTCACCATAAAGGATGGAATATTCACCACCAGCCTTCCAACCCTGGTATGACTTTGCCTAATTAGCACTCTTGCATGATGGATAGACTTAGCCATGCCAGTCTTGAAGACAAGGGTTTGGAGACGACGCTCAAGAAAGTTCTCCACAGTGAGAGACAATTGGGCGACCTCCATTGTTTCTAAACCAAGAATTCTTATTGATTTTGTATGAAATTCCATAATTAAATTTATTTCTAGTCTAATGAGCATATGATGTTGTGAATTTGATTTAAAAATAAGAGAGAGAAAGAACACTGAAGAAAAAAAAAAGAACAAAAACAAGGAAAGGAATAGAGGTGGGTGAACGGAGAAGATGGGGGGTGAAAAGTGTCAGGTCTTTTTCTCTCTTTCTTTTTTCTTTTTTTAATTTGTAACTTCTTTTTTGGTTATTTAGTATTTAAGAATAGGACCCACAAATAACACATGTCAAGAATAAATGATCTAGTATATGACGTGTTGTACATGTAAGCGCAAGTGATATACACGCACTACTGAATGTATTTATCTGTACTCATTCCGTCAAGTTCGAGTGTTCAAATGGGAAATTCAAAGTTTATGTATCGGCTTTCAAAATCCCTACAAGTCTAAGTGGCCAGGAAGTCATTTCGCCTAAAATAAATGGGATTCGAAAATCATATAACTGATCATAGCCAACAAAACCATGAGGATGTTAGTTGCCATTCCATTTTCTTAGTTAGATCCCAAGTAATTGTACGATCGAATGCAGGTAGCAATTGTCTAAGCTAGCGTTTTGATTTGATTGAAACTTCAAAAAAGTTTTTGAAGTTGATGTTGAAAAATATTTTTTGAAAGTTGGATTTCAGGCAGCGCACCCTCCACACAAGCATCGCCCGACGAGGGGAGGAGGGGGTGGGGGGTTACATGCCCAAATCCTTCAACCCTTCTTTCTAAATGGGGGTGCTCGAGGCACCTCATCCGCATCTAATTAGCTCGCGTGGTTTACCGGTTCCATTTAAAACTCTCATTTGTTGAAGCGGAGCATAGTGCGCTTTAGGCGCTGATCGAGAAAGGTTTCTTCTTTATTTTCGGTTTATTCACGGATATGAAACCTAACACTTGTTTTTTTATTGATTCCCGGGGCAGTGGCATTCTTCAATGAAATTATGGCTCATAAACCCTTTCTTTCATTTATCAATAGGGCCCTGCCCTGATCAGTCACCTTTCTGGCCGAGATCGATAGGTGAAAGTCATAAAAAAGAAATCTTTTGATCATAAAAAAGAAATCTTTCTCTTCGAAAATCTGTTTGGACACAGGGGCAGAGTTATAGGGGAAAATATGGGGCACGTGAAGCCATGGTATCTCCGTAAATTAAATATTTTATGTACATATTTTATAAAATTAGTATAATATTAACTGTTGGCACACATGCTCCATGAAGGTTGAATGGTGTAATTGGTCGAAGGTTGCATTATTTACTAAGAGAAAGAGGGATCAATTCCACTTAATATGATTTTTTTCTCTTTTCTTAGTAGTACACTGATGTACTAGAAATTCTAGATCCGTTTGTGTTTGGACATGCATTTTATTTGGAAAAAAATTAAAGTTTTGTGAGTGGAAGAACTTATTTTAACCAAAAACTAGTTTAGAAAACTTTAAAAAATTATTTTTTTTCCAAAAACTGGTCATGTTTCATGAATAAATAATGTTTTTAATTTTTTTTTATTGAAAAGAATATACCCAACATTTATGGTCAAATGGGTGCTAATTAAAATGGCAAGTAAAACATCATATATGAGGTGATAATATACGGTACTTAGTACGTACTAATTAAGTGATAGAAATTTAAATATAAATCCATATCATGGTGTACTGATTAAGGTTTTTTTTAGAAAGAGTACTTGGTTGTTGAATGGAAAAAAAAGTGAAGATAAAGAGATTGCTGTCAACGTGGAGCCAGGTCATAAACACGTGACTGAACAGTGTGAAAGTACGGTCGACGAGGAAACGAAACGAAAGCGCAGATTTGGATTTTGGAACAAACAGCAGCCAACAGCGACTCGGCCGTTGCAGAGCTGGTGCTGTTTTTTCCCCTAGAATTTTCATAGTCTTCAAAAGCCTGCAGCTGAGCTGATAGTAGTAATTAATTAAATAGACCTGGTACACATGCAATGGCAATGTGGATGCTTGATCTCTATAAGCTCCTTATAGCTTGTCTGGATGGTTGTTATTTGATGATGGGCTATAATTGCGTATTTTTAGTCGCTTATGTTGCGCACTGTCTAGTAAAATAGACATAACTTTTTGCTCCGAACTCCATTTGAGCTATATAATATATGGTTGGAAAGCTAACTCAAAGGGCTACAACTTTCATGTTTTAAGTTTTTCCAAATTCCAAACGGAACAGGGTGAAAAACGCGGTCTAAACCGCGACCGCAGAACTGGACGCGGGCAGAATCAGAGCACTGGTAAATGACCGCGGCCGCGCCGCGTTTGGCCGCGGTCGCGAGCGTCCAAGCTTAGAAAACAGTCATTTTTCGCGTGGGAGAAGGTATACTTGTTTGGGCCCGACCCTACTTGGTATATATACATGAAAAAACGGTATTTTGGAGAGATTGGACATATTTTGGACACAAATTCCACCTAAGGAGGCAGAGACACAATAGGAGCAAGACGGAGAGTTCTTCTACAAATTTTTCCTTCCTCTTCCTATTTTTCATTGTTGGTTATGACTTTTAGTATTGTATTTTTACATACTATTATGAATAGCTAATTTTTTATCTAGAGTTTTGATTGAACCTTTTGTAGGATAAATTCTTGTTATGTTTTTATATAATTTTGCCAAAGTTTAATCTCTATTTGTTCAACTACGTTCTTGTTGTAGTTTATTGAAAGGATCCTCAATTAGCTGTGCCTATTTAGTGTGTATCTACTCGAGAGAGAGTGCATATTTAGGTAATTGTTGAACAACACACTGAGATCCATAACCGAGGGTTTAAAGGTTGGATTAGAGATAACGATACCTTGGGTGCAATCTAAAGTGAACTGTAATACAAGTTAGCTAGCGTAGCTCGAGAGAGTGCGTCTAATAGATTATTGTAATTACTCGAGAGAGATTTACAGTAGCATGAGTGTTCATGATTGATAGAGAATACTTAGGCGAAATTATAGAAGACATAGTGGGAAGGATTCCGACAATTGGGGAAATCATAACTCTAGACCTCATTAATCTTTTCTCCAACTCGTAGTATCTTTAGTGTCAATTTATTATTTTAATTTGTTAGTTAGTTAGTTAAACACTAGAATATTAATATCTATAAGTTAGGAATTGTTCAAGCTTGTATTCTTGGTGATAGTGAACAACTGTAGCTAAGCCTTACTTCTCTGTGGGATTTGACTCCGGACTTATAAATCGGATTATATTTGCAACGACCACTTTGTCCTTTTTATAAGGCATAGTTGGGCGTGATCATTATTGTTGCATGGTATCGTATTATTACTTTAAATATAATATTTATTTTGATTGTCACTTAATTTTATTGTGTTGTATCGTTAAGTTCGTCGTTACGTAATGACAAAAAGTATCATTCTATGGAATGATCGATTGGGTATGATCTGTTGTTACCTTATTTTTATCTCTCATCTTGGCATTTCTTATTATTAAAAATTCTATTTTATCCTTCTACTATTTATTTATATAATAATTGATACGGATTCGTATCGAAAACACGGATATTACAAACACATGGAATCAAAAATAAGAGCTAGACCTACAATTGATTGGAAGAACAAGAAGCAATTAGGACATGGAGCCTAATTACCTCTATGAACACAATCAAGTGTAACCCTAAGCTATGAAAACCCTCAAGAGATTGACAACTCTTGAAAACCCGGATAAAGTAATTAAGCAATTAAGCATTCACTACTAATTGCTCCCCAACTAAGACTAATCTATCACTAATGAAAGCACAAATAAAGCAATAAGGAATTAAAATCATAAACATAAATGCATTAATTAAAAGATAAGGATAAAGTGTGAAACTTGCATGTCTTCAAGTTTAGCATTCATCAAGTCTACCTAAAATAAAAGCCTAAAGGTCTATTTATACTAGTGAGGGCATTTGGCTACAAATGACCCAAATACCCCTAAGCTAATTCTAAGGAGCTAAGTGTAGTCAATTATTACAAGTATAACCTTCTTGATCGTGACTCTTTTAAAACACTCCAATGCTATGATGTTGACTTGGAAATCGTTAGGCAGACTCATATAACATGTATCATCCTCCCCCCTTGAAAGAAATTCGTCCTCGAATTTGGACTCGTCCTCGAATTTGGACCTTGCAAAACTAAGAAAGGGGCAAATATAAATACCAAGTCAATCTCAATCAAAACAATGTATATCCAAATTAAAAGATAAAAGATCACAAGTTTGTACTCAAAAGTGACACTCTTATGATATAGCCAAGTGTCATAATCTATAAAGAACACATCTCTAACACAAATGACACAAACTTGACTATAAGGAAAGTAATACTCATGAGAAGAATCAAGAGACTGTAAAGTTTCATGCTCCCAACAAAACCACAATCTTGTAAAATTCTCAACAAAGTGCACACTTTTATGGTATAACCAAGTGTCATAAGAAGCAACAAAATCATACTCTCCAATCCAAAGAAAGACACTTCGCCATGATAAGAAATAACTATGGGGTCAAACACAATTTTTAATCCCCGAATATCCCCATACTTTCCAGCAACTTCACCTGACAACTTAAGAGATACGCCAAGCCCATCATGACTCAACAGATAAAGAATATCACAATACTCATAGTTAAGAGTCTTTACCTCAATGGCCTTAGATAAACACAAGATAAGCATAAGCCAAACGTACACCCATTCTTGATTTTGGGAAAAAGGAAAAGCTCTTGACAAAAAGTATGCCAAAGTGGTAGTTTAAGGCCTTTCTTACCTTTAGCAACTTTCTCGTGTTGAACCTTCACAAAAGAATCAATAAAGTTAGGTTCGTTTTGCTCAAAATGGTCACACAAAATACCAAAAGAAACATTCTTACCTTTTCTCGTAGAAGCATTAGCAAAATCCAATGAGAATGTTCTTTCAAAAGTAGGAATAAGATAAGTAAAGAACATAGTACTAGTGATAGCATCAATAACTTTACTTTCCTTTTCACGCTCAACAACTTCATCACATAAATATGCACACGAGTCATCAAGATCAAATACATGAGAAGTCAACTCATTGGAATACAAATGGAAGTTTTCTTCTTCTATATTTATGTCAAGTAACTTGTTCACTTTCCAACAAGACAACTCCACACTCACTTTTTCACACTTCACCATAAAAATGGAATCCTTTTGCCAAAGGAACGACAATAGAATCAAAAGAATCATCAACACATTCTTCTTGACTCATTTCTTCATAAAGATCAAAACTATCTTCCATCAAAGTTAAAGTAGAGTCAAAATAATCATCACATGCATCATCCCATAAAGGTGGGGTATCATAAGATTCAACATCACACACATCACTAGCTAAGGAGCCATTAAACAAAGAACTAGAATCATCCAATAATGCACAAGAACTCCTAGCTAGTTGCAAGCCATAACTATTGTTCTCATTACAAGATAAAGAAGTATCAAACTCATCAATGTCATAGCTATCTTTCAAACTCAAAGTTTCACCACAATCAACTAAAGTATCATGAGTAGAAGGATAAACTATTTTACCTTGAAGCTCTTCTAAAGTGAAATTCTCTTTACCTTGAACTTGTTCATTAAATTTCAAAAGCTCTCTTGAAAAGGAAGCTTGATCTTCTTCCAAGTTCATCAAAGTAGATTGAACTTCACTTGATGGCTCATCTCCAAAAACTCCTTCACAAGATACAAAACAACTAGAGAAAGAAGAAAGGTTATTAGCACTAGAATAAGGAAAATCCTCACTCTCCTGTTGTTTTCCCTCTTTCTTTTCTCTCATTTTCTTTTCAAGCTCTTCACTCTTTTCTCGCGACAACTCGCTCACTTCACTCCACACTTTCTCTCCTTTTTCCACTCTAGAGTTGTCACTTTTCTCTCCCTTACTTCTCTCTATCTTTTGTCTCTCATCCTTACTTTTTCTCTTTGCATTTTTCAAGGATGTTCTCAAACTCATTTGGCCTCTTCCCCTTTGGTTCACTTCGCTCCCCTTATATTTATCATGGAAAACTTGTTGGATGTTGTCCAACTCATTCATGGTGTCCTCTTGATCATGTTGAAAAAGCGGGTTGTTCATCATTCGAGGTTCTTGAGGTGGTATTAGTAGTGGAGGAGGAAGATTGTCCCTCCTTGGTGGTACTTGAGGCATATGTTGGGGAGGTAGATTCATTTGTGGTCTAGGTTGGGTCATTTGGGGTGTTGGTATTATGGGTATGTGTGCTTGAGGTCTAAATGGTGGTTTGTGTCGGTAGTGGGTAGATGGTCGATAGTTTTGTGGAGGAAAATAAGATCCCTTTGGTGAGTGTGATCGCTTTGATAGGTTTTGTGGTATTTGTAAATGTTGGTTATGTTGCGGTTTTCCTCTTTGTAGCATTTGTCGCACTTGTGAATGAAAGGGTGTAGTAGAGGAATTAGTAAGCGTCATACTACTCTCCCTTCCTTGTCGCCTCAAGTGAGATTCCTCCATCATGGAATTCAACCTTGCATTCGTTTTGTGTTGCCATATGGTAAAATTGGCAACCTTTTCACTTATGTCATAAAACATAGAGATAACTTCATGCATCGGAGTCTCACTCCTTGGATCACAGTTAAGACTAGAAGTTTGTCCGTACTCCATGATACCTACAAAACGAGCAAAAAGGTTAGTGGTAAAAGTCCTCACCAACTCACTTGATGTCGCTCAACCCTCGTGTATCACACCTTGCACCAATTGGCTTTTGCGTGCTCAAAATCCTATTCACTCTTGCCTTTTTCCGCTCAAGTAGTGAATGTCAAAATTGCTTGCAAACTTAAATCCCAAGGTTTCACAACAAGTTCCAACCGTCTTCGGGGTGGAGTGGAAGTTGTGTATTCACAAGGACGGACAATTAAATGCAAACGGACTTGAGCCAAGCAATTCACAACGAAATTAAAGATAAAAGCATGAAACAATTGGCACGAAATAAAATTAAGCACACAAAGAAACTAGAAATAAACTCAATATGAACTAATATCAAGTTAATTCTAGTTGAGAGTTTAGTTCGCTACAAATTGGAAGAAAGTAAAAGAGAAGAAACTATAAAACTAGACATTTTTTTTTTGAATTTTGGTCATATTCGCAAATATTGGACATATTGGTAAAACTGGTCAAATTCGCAAAGGATGGCCAAATCTGTAACATAGGACAGATTCACAAAAGCTGGCAAACTGCAGGCTGTTGGGGTTCTTCTGGGCAGAATCAAGTCAACCAGTTGTGGAAAATTCTTGTCAAAAAACGCTACTGAAATACTGATCAGGAACAGCCTATAATTCCTGCAGAAAACAGTCCAACACATGCAGGGAATACTAAGCAACCGAGGCTCAAAATTGTGGCTAAAACTGGAACCAAACTGCAGATTATCTTTGTTATAATACTAGTCCAAAGCTCCAGGGCTTCAACAGCTCAGATGTTGGTCCCAACTGATAGTTAGCTAGTGAAAATTTCTGCAGAACTGTTGCAGAATCGGCTGTGAAATTCTACAGACTTCAGCTGTTAAGTTTGCGGGACTTTTACTGTGAAATTGTTGTTCAACTATGCAGATTTCAGCAGCTCAATCAGTGGAGGAAAATGCAGCTCAAACGTTGTCGCAAAACTGAAGATTTTCAGCAATCCAAACAGAGGAAGAATAGGTAGAAAACTGGTGCAAGTTGGCAGTAATTAACCCGTCACAACTACAGCTTAAAGCTGGTCAATTCACAACCCAAACTGATGCTCAAACTTCACTAAGCTACTGCAGAATTTTCAGCAGCTTAACAGGGCAGATTTTGGCTGTCAAACATACTAAAAAATGAGGGTTATATTGCAGAAACTGTGCAGCTACTGGTGCACAAACTACAGTCAAAACAGCCGGGAATTTCCGGCAAGAATTGGTGCAAGTTCGCTGTCAAAACCTGCTTAAACAGGTCCAATCCTTAGCAGCAGAAAAACAGCTATTTACAGTCTATGCTTAATCGACAACCTTCCATCAACTACAAGATTGCAGAATTTTCAAAACATCAACTCCCAGTCAGTTTTCCAATAAGAACTTCAAAGACACAATGCACACCAACAAGAACCTCGAGTGGACTAACGAATTCAGGACAATCACTAATCAACAAGAAGCTCGGGTGACTATTGAACTCAAACAGTATTGAAATCACACTTAAACTCAACTGCAGGGAATCACCAACACACTTGAAAGTCGAAGCTCACAGTGAAATTTATGCTGCTGCACTTCTGAAGAACTGAAATGATTGTTCAATCGCAGCAGCTATCAACAAGTGTTAATTTCAAACTCAAGAATCACACATGTCTTTAGCAACAAACAAGTTCGTCAACAGATCACCGGAACAAGTTCTAATCAGCCAAACAAATTCAAACAGTGGTACAAAATTTGGCCCCCAACTTTGGCAACAAATTCTCAAAACAAGTTGAAGGTTTCAGTAGTTCAAACCAGTTAATCAAATGATAAGGAATGCAAGTCGAATTCACTGATTCAAACCAATTAACTCAGAGAGATCGAGTTGATGTTTTGTTGAAACTAAAATCTCTTCAAATTTTCAGAATTCAGAGATGGAGAACAGTTAAAAACTCAAGGAATCAAACCTGATTCATGGCGACGATTTCAGCTGCTCGAATCGAGTCGAATCAGTCAGCGAAGTTCTTCAAATTCGCAACTAGCGTTCTTTTACTACCTCGATCTTCAGTGAGCTCAGATCTTCATCAAACAAGTTCAAATTTGATATACGAGCTCGATTCGTGATACGATATATCACTGCTGCAAATTGGAGGATGCTAATATTCTGAGGTTGCCGATATAATTAATTACTCCATAGTTATTTTTATTCCACTTTAGTCCAAGAAGTTATATTGTTTACATTTTATCTTGTAAGTTCCTTTTAATTAGTTTTAGTCCCTCCACTACCTATAAGATATTTAACTTGTAAATGAGCAGAGAAAAGTCATGAATCAAATTATCCTTTACTTTTGCCCTAATTTCCCTTTCTTTTCTTAGCTCAATTTAGCTGTAGCTAGATTTGTTCCTTCGAATTTCAGCTTTCGTATCAATTCGACACAAAGAACAATCCTCAGAAACCAAGTCTTTAAAAATTTCACGAAATCAATGAAGCCGTAGGTCGCCTTGTTCGTCAAAATGGTTCGAAATTTTCTAAACAAAAAAACCTAGAAATCAGTTCCAATCGACTCTTAATCTTCAGAGTTCGATGACACAATCATGTTTTCAAGGAACACAAACAACACCCAATCAATTCCGAGCCCTAATTTTTAAATTTTCAAAGAAACCACTTCGTCGAAGCTTCAATAGGAATTTTCGGACTCCCTTTTTCTTCAAATTGTTAACCCTAGCTGATGCGAGAATGACAAAAAAAGAAAATGAAAAAGAATTACAGCTAAAGGAAACTAGGGTAAAATAAGCTTCTTTTCATTCCCCATGGTTAATGATAATTACAGGGTATATATCTCCTACTCAGTCACTACAAGACAAAATATCATAACTAACTCTGTTGGACTATAAGGTATCTATCTAGGACAATTCATGGACCCAACTGTAATTATATAAACTATGTACTAAAACTAAAAAGGGACCAAAGTGTAAAGACTGCTAACTCTAATTCTCTGGGTCCTTTTAACAGAATTAACGGCTACGTTCCTTTCTTAAAGCTTCAGGTACAACCTCCGCAAGCCTGAACCTTCTTCCTCGTATCAGTCCTTCCCCGTTAAAAACATCCTTGTCCTCAAGGAAGAAAAGAGGGAAAACGAACTTTGAGTGCTCGATAGTCTTCCCAGGTAGCCTGTTCTGGTGGTAGATCATTCTAATAGACTAACACTTGGGCGACAACTTTTTAACCCTTTTGAATCATGCGTCGCTCCAAAATTTTGTTGGGTTGAGGACAATAGGGACTGGATAGTTCTAGAATTAGAGGGTGGGCTATGTTGGAGGGTAGATCATGGCATGCCTTAAGCTGGGACACATGGAAGGTAGGATATAGCAACAATTGGTGTGGTAGTGAGAGCTTATATGACACTGGCCCTACTTTTTGCAAAATCTGATAAGGGCCATAGAATTTGGAAGATAGCTTGGAGAAATGAGTGGTTGACATAGTGACTTGTCTATAAGGTTGGATCTTTAGGTAAACCCAGTACCCTTCCTTGAAAACTCTATCAGACCTATGCTTGTTTGCCTGCTCTGTCATCCTTTGCTGAGCCCTTTGTAAGCGATACTTGAGCAGCTGCAGTTTGAACTCCCTGGTAAGCAAACTTCTATCTACTTCCTCCACTGTAGAGTCCCCAGCTAAGTAGGGTAAGTGTAGAGGGGGTGATTTCCCATACAATGCCTCATAAGGACTGCACTGTATAGCACTATGAAAGGCAGTGTTATACCATAACTCTGTTGCAGCTAAGTACTGGAACCAATCAGACTGAGAATCTGAACAAAAACACCTGGGATAGGTTTCTAGGCACCTATTGACCACCTCAGTCTGGCCATCTGTCTGAGGGTGGTAAGCTGTAGAGGTGTTGAAGGTGACTCCAACCATAGCAAACAACCCCTGCCACATTTTACTTGTAAATATTGGGTCCTTACCACTGATGATATCCTCAGACATGCCATGTAATTTATAGATTTGGTCAAAAACACCTGAGCAAGAGAGCTGGATGTATATGGATGGGATAGCCCTATGAAATGAGCATATTTGGTTAATCTATCCACTTTAACCCAAATGACAGATTTCCCTTTTGATCTGGGCAGTCCCTCTATGAAATCCATACTGATACTGCTCCATGCTGAGTCTGGTATTTTGTTAGGTTGTAGCAAGCCGGGATATGGAGAGTTGTCATATTTGTGTCTTTGAAAGATGTCACAAGACTTGACATATCCCTGGATGTCCTCCCTAATCTTTTTCCAATAGAACAGTGCTGCTACCCTTCGATAGGTAGCTTCCATGCCTAAGTGTCCTCCTACAGGTGAATTATGCCATAGTTGTAGGATCTCTTTCCTCAACTGATCATCTGGCCCAACTACCAGTCTCCCATTCTTCCTTAGTTGCCCCTGATTGAATGTATATCCCTTGCCTTCCTGTTCTCCTCTCATCAGAGCTTGGATCAATCCTTTCAGATTAGGATCCTTATCCCAGCTTGACATGATCAAGTTCAATAGGTCAGTCTTCATTGTTGATAAGGTTAAGGTTGTCAGCTCTACTAGGGGTAACCTGGACAAGGCATCAGCCACCTTGTTCTCTTTCCCCTTCTTGTACTCGATTGTAAAATCATACTGCATGAGTTTAGTAATCTATTTCAATTGTGTTCCTGTATGCAACTTCTGTTCAAGCAAGAATTTCAAGGCCTTCTGATCCGTTTTTACAATGAAAGTTCTCCCAGTTAGGTATTATGACCACTTAGACACAACCATCACTAGAGCTAGGAGTTCCTTATCATATACAGAAAGTGCTTGATGTTGTGTTGACAGGCCTTTACTAAGAAAAGCAATGGGCTGTCCTTTTTGCATCAAAACTGCACCTATTCCCATGTTGCAAGCATCTGTCTCTACCACAAAAGGTAGAGAGAAGTCAGGTAGAATTAGGACTGGTGTTGTGGTGAGTGCTAGTTTGAGCTTCTTGAAAGCTTCACTGGTCTGTTCAGTCCAAATGAGACCATCTTTCTTGAGGAGATTAGTCAAAGGCTTGCTAATAACTCCATACTTCATAATCAACTTTTCTTTTGTTTCTTTTCTGATAGTATTGTCTTGCTTGTCGAGCCGAGAGTCTCCGAAAAACAGTCTATCTATTCTCCCCAGTAATGTCGCTTCTTCATAAAATGTCTGCGGACATGGTTAATTTGAATCAGAGGCAAGACCAAACAGAAGCTCGACATGAACAAGCTGTTATGAACCAAGTTTCAGCCATACGCGAGCTTAGAGAAGTTGTAGCAAGGAAGAGACCAGAAAGGGATAAGGACCCTAACTATGGTGGAGGAAAGCTATACTCACCCTCAGATACCCCAGTACAATTTGGGGATCTGAACTCCCCTTTTCCGGCGAGCTCAAGTTTGAACAACTCGAGCAATACACAGCTGAATTCACCTGGAATTTTCAACCCCCAGAGTACTGTTTCATTGCCAACCTCTACTTTTGCAGCACCAGTCGGACCTAGCTTCCAAGCAGGTAACCCATCTGTTCACTCCTCAATACAACCTTGTCCCATGCCTAACCCCTTTCCCCAAAATGTGTTGAGCTATAGCAATACAACACTACCCTTACCTACCACAGTGACCATAGCTCCTAACTCTTCCCTACAAACGTACCTCCCTATCCCAGTTCCTATGCCCAAACTCCTTACTATAGCTTACCTGTTGCAGGGGTAAGCAACCAAAATCCCCAAACCAGTCATATGAGACATCATATGCCACCATTCCACCACCCTTCACCATTACCTGAATAAGGTAGACATTACCCCTCACAGCAACCTTTTGGCCAAGTCACCTCCTCTAGTATGACGTTGCCTTACAACTCCTATGTTCAGCTCCCACCTGCATACAACACACAACCCACACACATCTCTCCACCACTCTACCACCAGATTCCCTTCTCACAAAACACTGCTCCCTACTACCAGAACTATGCCAATGTACCCTTGCCCAATATCCCTTTTACCAAATATACCAAAGTGGAATTTCCTAAATTTAATGGGGAAGACTTGAGAACCTGGCTATACAAAGTAGAACAGTTCTTCTCCGAGGAAGAGCTCACCATACAACAAAAGATGAAGCTGGTGTCAATGCACTTTGAGGGAGATTCCCTACAGTGGCACTTAGGGTACATGAGGAGTAGAAGACAAACACCCCTTCCAACCTGGGAGGAGTATTTATGGGCACTGTGTGACAGTTTTGGGGCAGAATACTCAGACCCTATGACTGAGTTAATGAACATTAAACACATTGGTAGTGTGAAGGACTACCAAAGAGCCTTTGTTAGTGTCATGACCAGGCTGAACCTGTCAGTGGAGCATGCTATTAGCATCTTCTTGAACAACCTTAAGCCCGAGATCAGCAATGCTATCAGAGTAGGGAATCTATCTACCCTCCCCCAAGCTTACTATTTGGCTAGGCTACAGGAAACCAACTTTGCAGCACAGAGCCAAGCCATTAAAAGTAGTGTTGCTGGCTCTCTTTCTCACAGAGGACTAACAGGTCATTCTTCTAGTTCAACACAAGAACACTACAACTAACTTGAGGAGGCCCATTACTGCTAAAATGGACCACAATAGAAGGAGGAGGCTGACCCTAACAGAAATGGAAGAGAAGAGAGCTCAAGGACTATGTTTCTTCTGTGATGAAAAGTATGTGTTTGGCCATAAATGCCAAGCCAAGAGGAAGTTGTACTCTCTTGAGTTGGAAGTGGTAGAAGGACACACTGGTGATACAGAAGAGTAGGAGATAGTAGAGGAACTAGAGATAGAAGAGGCAGGATTGACAACTGAGCCCTCTGAAAATTGTGCCATCTCCTTACAAGCTCTAAATGGATCCATGGGGTACAGGACTTTGAGATTGAGGGGCTACACTGACAAGAGACCTATGGAAGTCTTCATTGATTGTTGGTCTACCCACAACTTCATTGATGAAGAAACTGCTAAGATGTTGGGGTGTGTGATCATAAGAATTAAACCACAACTAGTGCAGGTGACTGATGGAAGGGAAATTCCTACAGATAAAATGTGCAAGGGGTTCAAATGGTTGATGCAAGGGACTATGTTTGAGGATGACTCCTAGTTTTTCCCATTGGGAAGATTGATTTAGTCCTAGGGATCCAGTGGTTGTATCCATTGGGGGATATCAAATTCAACTTCAGGACATTGCTGATAGAATTTGAATACAAGGGAAAGCTTCTAACACTCAAGGGAATACAACCTACTTTTAAGGTTGTGTATGCTAAGTCTCTTGAGAAAATGTCTGTAGAAGGTTCTCAGTTCTTTATGGTAAGGGTGAAAAGTGAAGGAGAAACAGCAGGACTAATCAATAGTCCTAAGATAGTACCTGAAGAGGTCACAATTGTTGGGAGAATACAGGGAAGTTTTTGGTGAGCCACAACAACTGCCACCCTCCAGGGGAGTTTCGATCACCACATTCCCCTATTGGAAGGCAGTACACCTGTAAACTCCAGGCCTTGCAGGTACTCACCAATCCAGAAGGATGTAATTGAAAAGATGGTACAGGAGCTTCTGAGTCAAGGTGTCATCCAGTACAGTTATAGCCCTTATGCCTCCCCAGTGGTCTTAGTTGGGAAAAAGATGGATCATGGAGGTTATGTGTAGACTATAGGGCCCTGAAAAAGATGGATCATGGAGAATGACAAAAAAGAAAATGAAGAAGAATTACAGCTAAAGAAAACTAGGGTAAAATAAAGCTTCTTTTCATCCCCATGGTTAACGATAATTACAGGGTATATATCTCCCACTCAGTCACTACAAGACAAAATATCATAACTAACTCTGTTGGATTAGAAGGTATCTATCTAGGATAATTCATGGACCCAATTGTAATTATATAAACTATGTACTAAAACTAAAAAGGGACCAAAGTGTAAAGACTGCTAACGCTAATTCTCTGGGTCCTTTTAACAGAATTAACGGCTATGTTCCTTTCTTAAAGCTTCAGGTACAACCTCCGTAAGCCTGAACCTCCATCCTCGTATCACTTCGAATATTCAGTTCAAATCAGTGTTTCAAACTCAAATAATGAAAGAATCGGAATTTTCTGAATCAAAATCGAGTTGAGAGCAATGACATCAAAGTTTTTAAATGAAACAGTGATGAACGAGGCAAACAATTCTATTTTTTGGAATTTTTGATCTTTTTATTTTATTTTTTTATTTTCAGATTAAATGGTAATCAAAACAAAGACCCAAGGACTGGTAGAACAATCCAAAACCTCCACTCTGATACCAAGATGATACGGATTCGTATCGAAAACACGGATATTACAAACACACGAAATAAAAAATAAGAGCTAGACCTACAATTGATTGGAAGAACAAGAACCAATTAGGACATGAAGCCTAATTACCTCTATGAACACAATCAATTGTAACCCTAAGCTATGAAAACCCTAAAGAGTTGGCAACTCTTGAAAACTCGGATAAAGTAATTAAGCAATTAAGCATTCACTACTAATTGCTCACCAACTAAAACTAATGTATCACTAATGAAAGCACAAATAAAGCATTAAAGGAATTAAATGCATAAACATAAATGCATTAATTAAAAAATAAGTATAAAGTGTGAGACTTGCATGTCTTCAAGTTTAGCATTCATCAAGTCTACCTAAAATAAAAGCCTAAATGTCTATTTATACTAGAGAGGGCATTTGGCTACAAATGACCCAAATACCCCTAAGCTAATTCTAAGGAGTTAAGTGTAGTCAATTATTACAAGTATAACCTTCTTGATCTTGACTCTTTTAAAACACTCCAATGCTATGATGTTGACTTGGAAATCGTTAGGCAGACTCATATAGCATGTATCAATAATTTTATCTCGTATCATGCTTTCTCTTTTTAATCGGGGGCGGCTCAACAAATTTGGGGGCCTAAAGCGAAAACTTCTACGAGAGGCCTCAGTTCTTTTAGGGGATATTTATACAATTAGTAGAACATAATCACTATTTACTTTACCAACTAGTATACATAAATTATATGTTGGTTACATACGTTACTACATATTATATATGAATTATACATCAACCGGTTATTTAGGTTAATTTTTCCACTTCTGAAAAACAAATCCTATAATTCTCATGTAAAGTTAATTTTCTAGCTTTTTGAGATACAAGATTAATAAAAATCATAATCAACTTTTCTTTTGTTTCTTTTCTGATAGTATTGTCTTGCTTGTCGAGCCGAGAGTCTCCGAAAAACAGTCTATCTATTCTCCTTTTCGGGGTAGGAATAAGGTCTGCGTACACTCTACTTTCTCCAGACCCCACATGTAAGATTTTACTGGGTATGTTGTTGTTGTTGTTGTTGTTGTTGTAAGGTTAATAAAATCATAATCAACTTCTTCAAATAATTCTTTTCAATCCTGAAAGTATACCTAACCCATTTAAGCTCTCTCACTATATTGTTGATCTAGGTAACAATTTAATAATTTTAATTAAAAAAATTTTCCACTAAAGCAATTATTGCATAAACTATTAACATTATTCCCTAAGCAATATATGCAGGTATTTGGAAAAAGGAGCAATCCTTTTTCAAGATTAAATAATGTATCTTTTAACAGTAAGATACAATACGATTGGTAACAACCATCTAAACAAGATGTTAAGAAATACAATCAAACTTCTCTATAACAATGCCGTTTTTCCAAGTTTTTTTTAGCTTTTATAGTGAATGACTGTTATACACCTATAACAACATTTGACGTTTAAATATTTTTTGGCTGTTATAGATAAAAATTATCAAAAATTCAATTATTTTTCTTTTTTTTAATGTTATATATAAAAGATAAGAAAATTTTCAAATTTAAAATTTCAGATGCATATTTCAGTAGGTATATATTGAAAAAAGCTAATATATTATTAATAAATTCATTATCTAAATGTATAAAGATTTAAATTCTAAGGAACACATTTTAATGCTACTAGAAAAATAAATTCTTTTAAGATAGATGGAAGAACTTTTTCATTGTAGCTATTTCGTAGATTTCATTCTCTTACTACTGATATAACACTTGAATTGACGGAGATTCATGTTCAAATTTTCAGCGAGAAGGTATCCAATGAAAAATATATCATGTTCAAATCTTCAATTCTTATGTCTTGTGCAAGATAGAAACTTTGAACAATGAAAAAGAATTGTGTGCATATTTGTAGAATTGTTATTAGTAATCTTAAAGATTCTATATATCTGTTATAGAGGGATAATGCTACAAAGAGCGTACTACCATAAATATGATTATTGCTGTTATAGGTAAAAATTTGTTACATAGAGGTAATATATAACTTAAAAAATCGATTCTAAGGAAAACTTACTTTATAGTGAATGACACAGGGATTCTGTTATACAGAGGTCTGACTGTATTAACATATACAAATACTAACTATTAAGAAATTTGGGGCCCCCACAAATTGTGGGGCCTAAAACAGTTGCTTTAGATGTTTTACCCATAAGCTGCACTGTTTATAATATTACAAATATATTCTTTATATTATTTGTGCATGGCATCATGAAATGCGATAAACACTACAAATATCCAAATATTATATATATTATACCGATACGATACAATACAATACAATACAATACAATATAAAACAATATATAACAACCTAACCATCCAAACAAGCTGTTAATGAAATTCTTACTTTTTACAATCTCCAATTTAATTTCATGGAAAGACAGTCTTCATAACCAATTAGAGAAAGTATATGTCACATAAAGACTCTTCATAGCCAATCATAGAAAGTATGTTACATATATAAAGACATCACTTCACTCGCACACAGAATTAAGTTTACTTCAATCAAACAAAACAAGCTGTTATATAGTATAGTAATTTATATATAAAATCAGTCACCACATCACAAGTGCAGTGAGGATACAATTGACATATAGACAAGCCAAAAATGAGAGCAGTAGTTGATGTGAAGATGAAGTGTTGTTTCAGTGACAGCGCTGAATTATGATTAGAACGAGCTCGACGATGAATTATTCCTTTTGGCACCTTCATATCATCCACTATAAATTCCTTGTTTTCTACTAACTCATACTTATTTCCATCTTTGTGCGAACTGACTCTAACAAGAGTAGTGTCTGCAACATTTTCTTGCTTTTCGACAGCTAATTTGCTTTTGTTTGTTGATGAATGAGAAATTTCAGAAGCAACTGCACTTGTTAGAGCTACAGCACATAATAAAATAAGAGGGAAACTAAACTTCATTTTTCTAACTAATTGGAGCAAAATACCTTTAATAGTTTACTCTCAGTGATATTTCCTTAATTTTCCTGTTTGGGCTGGCGGAGTGTATATTATAAGAGGGGTGTATATATATAGGACATCTTCCTCGGGATTGTATATTATTGGCAAAATACATAAGTTTGGCACCCGAACTATCGATCAAATTCCTGTTACACACTTTTTATGGGCAAAAATAATATTACACACTCAATCTTTTAAAAGTGTGTCTAATACACATCTTCTTTGACCAAGACCTAGCACGTGTAAAACACCAAGATAGAAGCGCATCTATCAGCTAAAATACTGTTTAAATACTTATTTAATTCCACGTGTTAGCAAATCCCTCATCTTCCCCACCCCCTATATCTCTATATTGTTTTTATGCTGGCCAACCTCCACCTCCAGCCATTCTCTTCTTTTTTTCATCCTTCTTTTTCTAAACCTTTATTTGTTCAAAACTCTCAGTCCTTTCTTCATTTTCCTCATCAACATCACCACACACCATTTTCCTCCATTGAAGCAACAATTTTTACTTTTCTTTTTGTTTAAGTGCAACTGATATTTCAGATTTGAAATACTCTCGCCTTACTATTAGAATTATTTAGTTGAGATTTATGTTGTTGATTTGGAACTCAAATGGGTTCTTGAAATGGACCAAAAATTTACAATCTTGGAGTATAGTAATCCAAATTATAAGGGGATTATGCTCGTTCTTTTCTTCTCTCTTTTTGTTTGAATATGAAAATATTATTTCTACGGTGGGGAAGTTGGGTGAGACACAGTCTAAGATCTTTTGCTTGAAAATGGTGGGTGGTTGTTAAGCTTTTTGTGGAAGCCATGAATTGTAAAAATGGAATGAAAATTTATTGTTTTAGGGTGAAAATGGAAGGTTTTCTTTTTGGTGTTTATCATTATGGTTGTTGAAAATACATGGTTTTTGACTTTGCTTTGAGAGGATTTTCCGACGACTGAGATGAAGAAGATGGAGTATCATTTTAAGTGTTTTTTTTAATTGATGAGACATGTCAGAATCTTATTGGTGCGTAGTATACACTTGTTGAGAAAAAGTGGTCAAATACTAAAGTGGTGTGTATTAGACACACTTTTAAAAGGTTGAGTGTGTAATATTATTTTCTTTCACAAAAAGTGTGTAGAAGGGATTTGGTCGATAGTTCAGGTGCCAACTTATGTATTTTGCCTATATTATTCTTTTCTTTTCCTTCTTTCTTAATCTCCATCCACATTAATTTTACAGCATAAATGCCCAACCCCACAAATGGAACCAAAACATTGCTCTCCTTAAAAGCTTATATAAACCAACCACAACCAGACCGCCCTATAACAACACTTCACTATAAAAATCAAGCTTTTTCGGAATCAATTTTCATGTTATGTTATAATATATATTCTCTATAACATTACTTCGCTATAACATTCAAAAATATTCGAAACAAACGAGGCTGTTATAAAGAGGTTTGACTGTAATGTGCATGCAGATATTACCCTGTAAATTGTGAAGGTAGAACCAAGTTGTTTCAGATAGACCATCAATGTACATGTTTACGCGATTTTGCATGCTTAACATACCAAATATTTTCTCTGGCCCTTTCTTTCTTATACCAAATAAATCATAAGCTGTTATATTACAACTTCTTACTTCTTATTTTTTTTGAAAGGGAACTTGTTACTTCTTAGTATGAACATTTCGATTCTTTTTTCTCGTGTTTCACAGTATGTGTTCTTTTAGAAAAAGAATAAACACATGACATCCAAGATAAGGTCATGTCCGTGCTTAATTTGACTTGTTCTGGGGATATTAATGAAGGTATATTTTCTACGACGTTGTTTCAGAAAACCTTGAATGAGAGATTTTGACAAATACATATACTTACTTTAGAGCTAGTTGGAGAGACATAAAGGGGTAATTAAATTCCATATTTTACTGGGACCTAATTCTTTAATTGAGTTGTGAACACAATTCAAGCGAATATGATGCCTTCCTTTTGTTGCCCTTTAACCATTTTCTGATACATGCACGCATGTAGGGCCTATGGCCGTCCAACGGGAAGGGACGGGACGGGATGATATTTAGCCGGGACGAGCCGAAACGAGACGGGATAAGATGAAACGGTAGGCCCATCCTATCCCACTAACAAACGGGATGGGACGGGACGGGGAACAGGCCGGGACGGGGAACAGGCCGGGACGAGACGGTTTCGCGGGCCTTAAGTGGGCCGTTTTAAAAAAATATATATTTAAGCATTAAGTTTTGCAATGACTAGTTGACAATGACTAAGTTTTTAAAGTTTGCAACAACTAGTTTTTTGACTTATTTAATAAACTTAAATGTTAAAACGGAAATTAGGAAATTAAGTAAAGAATTATAAAATATTAAAACAAAAGACTTGTAATGAAATATTCTTGTAATTATAATAGATTTATAATTTATTTAATATAATTTCAAGTCTTTAAGTAACCAAGAGTGTAAGACAATTCATAAAAAAAAATTCAACGCTTAGAGCCTTTTATTTTATTAATAGAACTTTGAAATCTGACATACACATATAAGTTTTTTGAAGAGCACCTAAACTACGCAGCCACCTTCTAGGAAGGGTTCTGTTTGAACTAGGCCTCTTAATAGCCAATACAAATTATCATACTAATATCTGTAAGTTCCTATATAGCTTCGTTGTAACTTATCTATAATTTCTTTCGGACGTTGTTCTGGAATTGGCAATGTCGATTGATGTTCTATGAGTTCCACGCTGTCATCGCTCCAGTGCTAAGTATCTCATTGTATTCTTCTTCTTCCCTAGTGGTTAATTTTTCAAAACCAAGATTTCTTCTTTCTGGATTAATCCAATCTCTGAATAATACGGAAATCTCTAGGCTGTCCTCCGCTAATGAATGTCTATGATCTCCGATTTGAAATCTTGCCGCGCTAAAAGCGCTCTCCGATGCTACTGATGATGCTTGAATAGCCAGGATATCTCGGGCCATTACTGAAAGTGTTGGAAAAGCCTAGCCACGCTCCCTCCACCATGACAAAAGTTGTTTGTTGCTTTCTCGTCTTTAATACTTTCCAATCCTTGATTAAGATAAGAATCAAGTTCATCATCAAAAGAGGAATCAAAACCTGCTATGTCATCCATATCTTCCCATAGAACATCTACTCTAGACTTAGAAGTAGAAGGATCGGTTTCACCACCTGTTGTTTCCATAGGTTTATATTTATCAAACATTGATCTAGCATAAGAATATATGTTAATTTGGCAGTCTTCGAGAGATGGTTGTTCATTTTCTTGAATTGCTAAATTCTCGTAAATTTTACGAACAAGTCCCTTTGCACCTCTTAATTTTAAAGATGGATTAAGTAGAGTAGAAATTATATAAACTTGGGGAATAGGGAAAAAATACTTTTTAAATTTTGCAATCATTTCATTAATGGCCGGTGCATATATTGGATTTGTTTTATACTTATAAATACAACAGAAATTCCACAAATATACCATAATATTTGTGTAACAGTATGATAATATATACCAGAAAATTATTTTGTGTAAAACGAAAAAACAGAAATTTAAAATAACAAAAAAAAAGTAAAAAAAATATTTTTTTTGCGGGGTGGGGGGAGGGGGGGGGGGGGG
>ML243987.1:44245-66083 GCA_005239495.1 Nicotiana undulata | reverse complement strand
GGGGTGAGTAGGGTGGGCGGTGACGTAAAAAAAACTGAAATTTAAAAAAAAAATCTTTTTGAAGAGAGGAGATGGGGTGGGTAGGCATGGGATGGGGTTAGATGGGTAGGTGTGGGGGTGTGAGGTGGGGGAAGGTTGAGAAGGAGTACAGTTTTAGAAAATGTTTTCCCTTCTCTTGTTAAGAAAAACATTCATAAGGAAAATATTTTCCAAAACATTTAAGCTAACCAAACATGAGAAAATTAGAAAAAATTTCCGGAAAATATTTTCCTTCGTACCAAACACACCCGTTATGTGACATATTCTCACCAATATCACTAGGCTATAAGCATTAGTAGTAATATATTCAAATGGTTCACTTAGCATTTGCTTATAACTCAGCTAGGAATTCTTTTCCTTTTTTGTTTGGAAGAACTATATTATTACTCTTTTCTTTTTTATGACAGTTTTTACTGTTTATGGATTTCAAATGATTTTTTACTAGTATAATTTTTCAATAATTATAAAGAGGTTAAATTGTACTTCATAGTACTTCTTATCAGTTTTTTTTCTTTTTTCTGAAGCATATGAATTTAGTCAAAAAATATGAAACCAATATTTGAATTTAAAACTGAATAATAAATGCGTTAACTTTCACAGAGCCTAAATACAGTAGCTCTTTTTGTAATCCCTGGTCCTGTTAGTTGTACTGCTCTGCCAGATTTGAGTTCAAACCGCGCTAAGCCGAAAAATCAAACCAAACCGATAAACTCGATTAGGTTTGGTTTGACTTGGTTTGGTATTGAATAAAATAATCCGAACCAAACTGACATATAAATATATAAATTTCATATATATTTTTAAGACTTTATATTGAATTTTCTTTAAAAAATATTGAAATATTTGAGATCCTCTAATGTGTTAACGTTGAAAGCGTACATTAACGAAATTATTGTTAGACGACTAAGAAAATAACTATCATGTGTTATTAAAAAAATCTCCCATTATAATATTTTAATAGATCATATGTTTGTCAAAGTAAGATTGGAAAAGTATTCATGTAACAAAAAAACCCGAAAACCCGAAAAACCCGACAAAACCGAACAATCCAAACCGATATAGTTGGTTTGGTTTGATTTTGATAGAAAACGAACAGACCCGGTCCATGTACATCCCTAAGTTCAACTATGAAGGTTTCAACTTTTGGTTCATTTGTTATAAAGTAAGAGGGAATATACGAAATCTTTTGTGTCAGTTTTCTGTATGTATGCTTATTGCCAAAAGAAACTGAAAATAGTAAAAAAGTTTTCATGAAAATATTTCATGGCCTGTCACTCCAGAGATTTTAAATACTTTTACGAATTTAAGGCTCATATAAACCGATTAATCGATGCTGATCAATGAATACCAAGGAATGAATGAATGAATGGCTAAGCCAATTGTGTTTAACCTGAAAAACCAGAAGATTCAACCATGCTAGTGCATTAATATGAGGGTAAAACTTCCATATGATATGTATCTTGATCCAAGCCAAGACATAAAGTAAGAATAATAAAGCTGGAATGAAGTATACTAAGGAGTATAAAAGCAGATACCTTCCAGTTATGTTCCTTCTTATCTTCTGCACCATCATCATTGGATTCAGAAGCCACTGTTCATTTTCAGGCTTGCATCTTACATCTGCCTCGGAAGCAATTTCGATTCAATGTGTTCTCCACATGAACCCTCATCTTTACTTTTAAGTTTCTGTCCAATAGGTTATAGAGCATATCACATCAAACACACGCGAAATTGTAACTCTGTATATGAAGCCAGAAAATGAATGAAAATGCAAATATAGAGGCTTGAAATGAGGATAAGAGAGTTTAACTCAACTTGAAATTGACAGTAAAAGATTGAGGGTCATGGTAAGATCTCTTAGTTCTTCACAATCAAACGGAGCACAATTTTTACATAAATTTCCTGCTCATTCACTTCGTTTGATCTTCTCTGATTCTAATAGAATTTTTCAGGGATGTCTTCCAAAATTCTTCTGCATATTGAACTAGTCAAAATTAATATGATTCACATGGTTTTCTATCATATGTAGTTCAATTTCATTGTAGTTACTTAACTTACAAGTTAAGAGGGAAAAAATGATCCATAGAACACTCTACCTGTGCTATACATTATCAGTAGCAAACTTCATATGACAGATGAAAACGATACACTGTGAATACAACATGTTCAAAGTTAACATGAATGCAAATAGAGGAAACCAGAAAGTTTGTCATACCTACTCAAGTCACTAAATTAAGCTAAAATGGTTTCTTCTCCCTCTCTGTATAGGCTGCATAATCATAGCAATACAGATGACTACTCAAGATTTCCTACTTTCTTGTACCTATCTTTTCTTCCTTCCCTATAAGTGAATCTAAGCATCAAAGAGATTTTTATTTCCGCCCTCCTCCAATAGATAGGAAATAGACGAAGCGTGGTAAAAGTGAAACTATAAGAGTACTCAGTCCCTGAGAAACGGGCTAGTAAAAGAACAATCATGGTGCACATATGTTGGGATCTAAATTCATAAATATTCAGATAAGCACACTGCAGTGAGCATTGGGAAATCTAACCACCGGCTTCCATTTGGAAAAAAAGTTCATTAAAAGCTGGTAGGGAAATCTTTACCAATTAGCTAAGTGGTTCAGAAATTTCAAGGTAAGCGGACAGGGATGCAGAAGCTACTAGAAACACAGCGCCTTGAGATGATGGTGATCAAAATCCTGATTATCCGGCCAAATTCCTATAATAACCATGACAAATTAAGTGTTTAATTAACAATTCCTATAAAAAAAGAGTAACAACACTCTTCCAGTTGTTAATCCATGTTTAGATCCAAGCATACGTTCCAAACAACATAGAGAACTTAGTTTGATGAACAAGAATTGCCTAATAGCTTAAAGCTGAGCTAATACATGCATATCTTTCATTTGAAAGAAATCCAGAAATGAAAGGGCAGTTAGTCCTGAAAGAAAATGGAGGAACAAACAAAAATTCAGAGTGTTCAGGAGTTGGAAACAGTACCATGAAAAGGTAGAGCTGTGGCAGATATAAGTATAACAGAAATAAAAATTTATCATTAAATTTCAATCAGTTGGAGTTCATAAAATCTACAGAGGCTGTAGCTAATAAGGAATAAATGAATCATATCTCTATCCTACCACCTATTGCTAGACACCTGCAGGAATGGTAAATTTTAATGGACATTTCGGCGAATTATTTGATGGACTCCTCGAAGGTACTTGCATTGATTTATCAATCCTACAATTAAAACCACTACCAATGCTGGAGCTTCCAACGCTTATCCTTTCTTCAACTTTTAATATCCCTTCTTCAGCAAAATAAGAGTCCATTTCATCCTCCATAGCCTCTGTATCATCTTCAGACCAGTAACCAACGGAGTCCTCTTCAGATACGCAGCTCCAATCTTCTGAAAAACAGGAAAATTCATCGTCGGTCTCAGTAACCAAAAGCATAGAACCAACTTCATTAATATCTTCAACTTCCTCTGATTCTTCCACTCCATCATCATCACTTAAACCCTCTATAAATGGATGATTTAGCAGCATTTCAGCAGTCCATCTATACCTAGGGTTCCTCACAAAACAACCTTTCAGGAAATCTTTCGCTTCCTTGGACAATTCTCCTGGAATTTTAGGCAATTCAAGTCCTTCCCTAATCTTTTCAAGTACATCCTCAACATCCATATCTTCCTTCCGATTCCATGGAGGTTTCCCAGTTAACATCTCAAGCACAATACACCCAAGAGCCCAAATATCAGCTGGAGACTCTTGTACATTATCAGCTACAGCTTCGGGTGATAAGTACATAGGAGTACCCCTCCAATAAGTCTCCAATCTCCTCTTTTTACTCTGATTTTGTCTCTTCGCCAATCCCAAATCACCAATTTTCGCCCTAAATTCATTACTTCCTTTACTAGAATTCAACACAAGCAGGATATTATCAGGTTTCATATCGCAATGAACATAACCAATCGCGTGAATATAATTTAACCCTCTAAGCATAGACCTAGTATAAGACCTTACCTCAAATTCAGGCAATCCTTTGTTCCCTAATTTCTTGATCCTCTCAGCTAGGGTTCCACCAGAACCATACTCAAGCAACAAGTTATAAACCATCATACCGTTCTCACCAGTTGTAGTTTCATCGCCAAAGCATCGAATTATATAAGGACAACCCTTGATGTTATTGAGAACCTCTCTTTCCTTCTGAATTGAACCTGAAATAGAAACTTCAGCGGATTTCACAGCCATAACTGCTGGTAAGTAGCCATTTTTTGATCTCGAGTTCTTCAATTTAGCCACATAAACATGCCCAAAACTTCCTTTCCCAATCATTGCTCCTCTATACCATGAAACTCCATCTCCAAATTCGTTTACATTACTCTTTAGCTCCATCTTCTTCCCCTGAACTTCAACTTTTTTCTTACTTTCCATCCCTTGTTGAACAAGATTTGGTTCTTCCCCCATATAATGAAACTTGAATTGCCTCAGAATTATGGGTTTTGTTTGCTTTTAAAAAACAAATAAGAACATGTGAAGGAAATAAAACAAGGATACTGAAATTAGATTAGGGTTATTCTCAGCTTAAAAAAAAATGGTAATACAACAAATGTGCAAAGAAAGTTAGGGTTAATTTTTTAATATTAATAGGTTATTAAGTTTTTATATGTGAAAGACTAGCGTTTGTTTGAAGGAGAGACGAGGAAAGAAGAAATGTGGCTAACTGGAATAACGGTCATGTGTCCTCTTTTAATGTGTGATGAAATAGAGTTGAGTTTGTTAAGAAAGTTCACCTCTCTCGCGTTACTAAATTATTGTAAATAGCATTTTCTACTAACTCGATAGTATTTTATGAACTACTCAATTAACCTATACTTGAACATTATAGCAGCAACAATCTCTTATTTGAGTTTTCTAAGTCATACCATATAATATATGATACGATATCAAGTTAATATTTTTTGTTAGGAGCAAATAATAGTATTAAAATCTATGACAAATAAAATGAAAATAATACACGTAAAGAGAGTTGCTATGCACAATATAAAATTTCTTTGTAGGAGAAGGAGAAGAAAGAATCCAAGTAATGTAAGAAATGCCAAACTTTCTTCCCGAACTAAATCAAGAATTAAGATGAATCTTCGGACCTTAATTTCTGTTTCTTGAAAAATAAAGTTTGGGGTTCTGAACTTGTTATAGAATTTATAGCTTATTCTAATTATTGGGTTCGCAATTAAATATTTTTACATATTTATTGCATTTCTTAGTATAAATATTATATTTAAACAAAAGTGATTGAGTTCGCCCAAATCCGCACCTAATAAGCTAGCTCGATCTCTACATAAAATTATTTTGGACTAGGTACACTACACTGAGATGATCAACAGAAACCGGAAAAAAGAATTCATTCCAACACGCATTAATCTACATCACCTCTTCAGCATCTTCTTCACCCAATATTCCTTATAATATAATTATATTTAAAAACTTAAATTTCTTATATACAATAATCGATAAACGACAAAAGAGACAAATTTGGACTATGGTTATAAATATATATAATCTATGTTTCAACAAAATTTTGCTATATTCTTTCCCACTAAAAGCAAGGCAAATTATTATGACTTGATTTTCCTATTTATGATCAATGTGCCGTCGCGATAAAATGAAAATGGCTTTAGATCTGAGCCTTTTTTTGGTATTAGGTAGTAAAAACACCACAAATAGATTCTTTGTATGACAACTACTTTTATGATTTATTTTAAAAAAATATTAAACGTATAATCATAGATCAAACAAAATATAGCTGTCCGAAGAGGCAAATCTTATATATACATGTTACCTAAAAAAGAAATAGCCAAAATTGATGGGTATATGACCATATGAGATCCGATCACCGACCAAAAAGGATGAACAGCTAACATAGTGCATACGAGAGTGGCTCAATATAGTTGGGCTTTTCTCTATTTCTAGCCCAAAAGTACTATATCGTCAGGGCTAAATTAGAGCTGAGCATATATTGGGTATAACCGATAGCCCGAATCGAAAAAAGTTTATTGGAGTATCGATATTGAGTTATTGAATTAACGGTTCGGTAACGATTTTGTATTTTTTCACTATTGGGTTATCGTTTGGGGCCACTGTTTGCCCAATTTCTTAACGGGTTAACCGATAACCCAATAAGATTTAATAAAATTAGGATTTTACCCTTAAGTATATAAATACATCTAGGGCTTCATTCTCTCTTTTCTCCCAATTTTCCTAGTCGCATTCAAGATTGAGGTTTCACAATTCACTTTTCAGACTCTGATTCAATTCTTGAATAGTTCTTCTTCAAAATTCAAAGTTAACCACATTCTTAGAATCTTAGCGTATGTTTGTATTTCAAAATTACTTCTTTATTAAGAACAAATTTCGTTCCTTTCTTTTGAGTTTTACAGATGAGTTCGATAATAAAAATATAGGATGATTATTTTCGATTCTTTATTTTGTGCTCATGTTTTAGTACTATGTTTGTACTTGTTAAATTTATGGAATTGATCGTGCGATCAAATCATCAAAATAACATCAAAACTACGAATTTAACCTCAAAACTCATGATTTTCTCAAGAACACTTAAATTTTCTAACTTTTCAACCGGACGTCCAAATCACGTCAAATTAAATTCCGATTCTCACCAAATTTAACAGATAGGACTTGAATATCATAACAAACTTGTACCAGACTCCGGAACCAAGATACGATCCTTATACCAACGAGTTCAAACATTGATTCATTTCTTTATTTCCGTTAAAACCAGCAAAACAATTTTCTTCAAAAAATATTTTCTAAGGCTAGGGACCTAGAAATTCAATTTCGGGCATACGCCCAAGTCCCATATTTTACTGCGGACCTCTCGGGATCGTCGAAACACAGATCCGGCTCCGTTTACTCAAAATATTGATCAAAGTCAACTAAAACTAAATTTTAACTCTAGAATTTTCTAGTTCTCGTATTTTCACATAAAAGCTTTCCGGATTCACGCCCGGACTGAGCATGCAAATTGAGATAATTAAAATTAGTCTTTTGAAGGCCTAGGAGCCTGGAATGGAGTCTTAATTAATAAGATGACCCTTTGGGTCATCACAATTATACTCGGTGCAACGTCGTTGAAAGAGGTCGGCATAGAATTTCCACATGTGGGATATCTCTTGTGAGCAGGTTAGCGGTTGCGTGGTGTTGATGAAGCTTCTACGAAGGATTTTACTGGGTATCCGGTAAGAGGTCGAATATGTAAATGTGGCTAGTGATTTAGAGTGTTCATGAAATGGTTAACAGGAAGATTTCGAGGAATTTGGTGGGTCGATTGTGTGAGGTCATGTCAATGAAGAAGAAGGAATCTTGGTAGGTTCTAGGGTTGTGAAATTATAGCTTCAAGCTAAGGGCGAGAGCCCCACCATCTACAATTGGATTTCATGGTTGTTTACTTGTGAGGTTTCTGGTTATCGGCATATTGGTGAGTTATTACATCTAAGGAAAGAAAGCATCAATGGTGATTCGAGCGAAGGATTTGGGGAATGCGTACTATATTTGGCCTTATCAATTCATGTTCAAGTTTTGGGAAGACTTAGAGTTACGCTTTGTGAGGATGTGATGTACAAGGAAAGGAATTTAGTCGGTTGCTTCTTCGAGGGGGTGTTCATGTGCTAGCAGGGCCTTAGAGTTTTATCATGATTGGGAACGAGTCAGGGTGGCTGACTCTCAACAACGGTTATAGTGGGTTCAAAAATTCAAAGTGCGGTGCCTAAGTATTTCGAGTCCGTAGTATGGTTAAGTATCGAGCTTTTGCAGTGGATTATGAAAAGGGGCTTGGAATGTTCTATGTTATCATTGGGTTTGCGGTACAGTATTGGAGGAAGGGAATAAGTATCTTCGGATGAAGGTTTTGCAGAGCGGGTGTACCAGTTGTCGAGACTATTGTGCGCTTAAGGAGAAAATGAGATGGTTCATGGGTATTGAGATGATATGATCTCGTGGATTGGGTCACTCGGGATGAGTGTTGTTGGGTAAATGGAGCTATGATTACTTCTAAGGCAAGTTGAGAATAAACTGGAAGAAGACGGGTCGGCTAGTAATGGTTGAATCAACATGATTATGGTCGTGATCAGTTCCCTCAGCGTGTTAAGTTATATATGTGATTTATGGAGGTACGTGCGAGTCTTGACAGACACCATAATTCGATTGATTTGGGAGGTATTTGGTTCTAAGGACTAGGTTGAGTAAATTGATTCCAAAAGAGCCAAGGCGATTTAGATTGCGACATGAGGTTTGTGTTCCCACGGTTTGAGAATTCAGTTGCTTTGCATTGGTTCTTCTGAAATGAGCTAAGTAAGAAGTTTTTGTGTGATGAAGGGTTTATTCTACTAGTGGTTCATGAGCCATAATTAAATTTATATACTTTTGCGTATTGGTATGTTAGGTGCAGTGAGTGGCACGGGAATTGGAAATTGAGAATCAAGGTTGCAGTTTGGTGTTGACAAGAATGTCATGTGCTCGGATGAGAAAGAAAGGATTCAGATGGCTAGAGTAAGTTGGTGTTGTCTTTAGCGCCACTTGAGATCGGTGTCTTGTGTAAGAGGCTTTGTGCACTGATTGCGGATTCTTGATTTTCTTTACAACATTAGTGTGGCCGGTGGAACGGAGGTGCAGACTTGTTACCTGGCGCGGAAGGTCGCAGGAGCGTATCCCACGGGAAGATTGTATAAGTGTGACATGTAGTCACTTGATTGATTAAAGACTGAAACCAAGTATGGAGATTTTGGTGCTATCGCTAATGTGAGAGTTTAGGCCTTAAAGGCGCTCTCTACAATTGATTGTGAATTATGGAAGTTTGTTCCGGATTCGATGGTTGTTCTTGTGTGTCATGGGAAAAAAGTCATTGTGGATCCTTGAGAGGATAATTGCCCAAGCAGGGTATGATCAGAATCGGTTTAAGGTTTGTTGATGGGTCCAAATGTGGATGTGTAATCTACACTAGCCTGGGTGTGTTCATTCAGCATAGCATTCCTTACTGAGGAGTATTCATGCGTTGGATATTATTACGTCGTCAGTTATTTCATGCAATACTCTATTGTGCCGTGTGGGTTGTGAGATGACTTGATTATTCACCCATGTGCGTGTGGTCCTGTGTAGCTTGCGGTGTTATGTGAGCAGCCCAGGTGTGTAGCCGGGAAGCCGTTATGTGGAAAATTGATAAAATGATGTTTTTATAATAATTAATTGAATAAAGTTGACTTTGGTCAACCTTTTTGGTAAACGGACCCGGACCCGGACCCGGACCCGTGATTTGACAGTCCTGGAGGGTCCGTAGAAAAATATGGGACTTGGGCGTATGCCCGGAATCGAATTCCGAGGTCCCAAGTCCGAGAAATGAATTTTTAAAGAAAATTATTTTCTAAAAAATATAAAGACTTTTGAAAATGAACTTTAATGTGAAACCCGTGTTACCAGGCCCGTATTATGGTTCCGGAGCCCGAAACAGGTTTAATATGGTTATTATGTGTTGTCTGTGAAATTTGGTAAGAAACAAACTTGGTTTGACGTGAATCGGACTAAAAATGGGAAATTTGAAAGTTTATGAAGTTTGAGAAAATTCTATAGATTTTGAGGTTTAATTTGATGTTGACAATGTTATTTTGGTGTTTTGATTACTCGAATAAGTTCGTGGGATGTTTTAGAGGTTGTGTGTATATTTGGTTTTGAGCCCCGAGGGCTCGGGTGAGTTTCAGGTAGGTGTCGGGGTGCTAAACTAGTGAAATATCTGATGTAAGATGGAATTGCTGGTGTCTGGTGTGTTACTCTATGCGATCGCCCAACTTTGAGGAGGGGGAGGGGTCAGGTACTCTGTGCGATCGCGTATGGGGGTCTGCGACCACACAGTAGGATAGGTGGACATGGGGGGCTGGGTAGGATTGCCCTGTGCGATCGCACAAGGGCCTCTGCGATCGCAGAACCTTAGGAACCAGACCACTATGCGATCACACCTCCTCTTTCGCGATCGCATAGCATTAAAAACGCCCAGTTATTTAAATGCCCAAAAACAGAACCTATTACGGGATTTCATAATCTTTCACACCCCTCTTCTTCTCCACACCTCCTTGGGCCATTTTTGAAGAGCTTCATCACCATAGCTTCATAGATAAGCAATTCTAACTTCATTTTCTTCCATTTCCATCAACTATTATTAGATTCTAGGCCTAAAAACATGGAATTAAAGGGTAAAATTTGGGGTTTTGGGTAGAGTTGGGGCTTTTCGAATTTTTGGGAATTCAACCTCGTTTTGGGGTCGGATTTCAAAACAAATTTTATATTCGGGCTCGTGGGGGAATGGGTGATCGGGTTTTGGTTTGAAACTCGTGTTTGGACCAAGCGGGCCCGGGGTCAAATTTTAGAATTTCTGGAAGAATGTTGGGAATTTTATAATTAGGCTTTGGAATTGAATTATTGAGTAATTATTGATGTTATTGAGTCAATTATGTCTAGATACTATCGTTTCGGAGTCGAGTTCGAGAGGAAAAGCGGTATTAGAGGCTTGATTGGCATTGTTGGAGCCGAGGTAAGTGTTTGGCCTAACTTTAGCTTGAGGGAATAGGTGTTGAGTCGTATGTGCTACTTGTTTCTATCATGTTCAATGTATAGGTGAGGTGACGAGTACCTATACATTGTTTGTCAAGCATTCCCGTGAGTCGGTTTTGGGGTATTACATGTTATTGCTTCGATATTCATTGTGTTATGAAGTAGATTCATTTTTGAAGTTGTTCATTTGTTGAGAATACTTGATTAAGGATTTGTGATAAGTTGTTTCAGTTGAGGATTGATTTTACTAAGTTATATACTCGTATGGAATTGGTTATAGCTGAGTCCCTTGCCTGGCGCTGTTATTTTTGGTTGTTATCCCCTTGCTGGGTGGTTATGAATTGTACTTCCTACTGTTGATTTCCTTGCCAAGTTGTTGTTTGATGTTGATTGGGTGAGGAAGAGTGTAAAGCACGAAGGGTGATGCCGTGTATTCATTTCATTCATTGCATTGTGAGGAAGAGAGTAAAAGCACGAAGGGTGATGCCGTGCAATGATTTTACATTTAAAAGCACGAAGGAACATGCCGTGACTTTTTATTTATTTATTGCATTGTGAGTACGAGAGTAAAAGCACGAAGGGTGATGCCATGTGCTTGTTTTGGTAAGGATGAGAGTAAAGCACGAAGGGTGATGCCGTGTACATATTTATGTTGTTACTTCATGTTGACCTTTACTCTTCTATATTGTTGTCTTGCTCAGTTATTCATTATTGTTCTCTTTTTCCCCCCCATTATTTGTCCCTGCCTTGCCGTACTTAAATGTTTATTTCCTGTTATTTCCCTGTTATATATTGTAGAACTGTACATGTGATTTGTTGTTGTCGTGTCTAGCCTCGTCACTACTTCGCCGAGGTTACGCTCGGCACTTACTCAGTACATGGGGTCGGTTGTACTGATGCTACACCTGTACTTCTTTATGTTGTGCAGATTACGCAGCCGGGCCTAGTGGACATTGACAGAGGGAGTATCCTTCAGTCCACACAAGAGACATCGAGGTAGTCCCGCAGACGTTCGTGGGCCTTGGAGTCACCATCTATCTTCTCATTTTCTGTCTTATTTTGTAGTTCCAAGACAGTTGTACTTGTTCATTTCAGACTTTTGTTGTAGAAATCTTAAACTGTCCGTGAGATATTGTGACACCAGTTCTATGGGCTCATGTACGTAAATTTCGTGATATTTATTACATTAAGTTGGTAACCCGTAGTTTCCGCATCCTTATTTAATTATTCATATTTATTATTTTCCCTTTTTATTGATGTCTTAAATAAAGAAAATAGTAAAGTTAACCAAAATGCTGGCTTGTCTAGCGAATTCAACGTTAAACGCCATCACGACCTGGAGGTGGGATTTCGGGTCATGACAATTTTGGACCTGGGATCAGTGCGAACAGATTTATATAAGGCATATTAAAGAGCAAATATCGTTATTTGGTTCATAATGAGGTAATGGTTCTTGTTAGGAGGAGACTCAATGCTTTGCTGGCTCATCAATTTGTTAATAACTTCTACACATCTCTTCCGTCGTGGAAGTATTGCAAGAGTTAGAATATGACTTATATGTGTCATGAGGTGTGTTGTGTGCATCAGATTCGTGGGATTTCGGCTATTGATGTCAGAGGATGCTGTTATGGTCATGTGAATTATACGGTACATGGTTTGAATTTAGTAAAGGTATGCAATCAGGTATTGGTACATCGTGTAGTGATTGATACAGTGTTCGTATGTTGGAAACAAGCCCGGTAAGAATTTCGGATATTGGAGTGTGGCACTAAGGCTTTAGACTAAATAAAAAGGGAGAATATTCAGACTAGCTCGAGCTAATGTTCTCAACTTGGGTGTGGTAGCTAGGTGCCCGAGGTGTTGAACCATGATTTCGGCAAATTTCGTAGCAGTTCTTAGCACGTTCTAGGACGAACGTATGTTTAAGGGGAGGAAATGTAACGACCCGACGGGCCATTTTGAGCTATAGCGCGTCGTTCGGCAGTTTGAGGTCATGAGTAGCTTCACTTCAGGTATTATGACTTGTACGTGTGGTCGGAATTGAATTTCAGGAAATTCGAAGTTGATTTGGAAAGAAAATTCTCATTTTCGAAGCTTTAAGTTGCAAGAACTAACTAAGGTTTTATTTTTTAGTAGACCTCAAAATCAGGATTTGAAGGTTCCAACAGATTCGTACGATAATTTTAGACTTGGGCGTGTGTCCAGATCAGGTTTTGGATGACCTAGGACTGTTTTAGAGCCCATTGTGGAAAGCTGACATTTTTGGAAGGATTTTTATAAATTTTTGTTGAAGTGAGTTTCAATGTTATCGATGTCCGTTTGGGATTACGATTTTGAAAATAGCTCTGTAAGGTGATTCTGGTAATGGGAGCGTGTTCGGATGTGGATTTAGAGGTCCGTAGGTCATTTTGGGGTCATTTGGCGAAAGTTGAAAGTTGAAGGTTTTGGAAAGTTTGATTGGGAGTGAACTTTTTGATATCAGGGTCGGATTCCTATTTTGGAAGTTGGAGTAGGTCTGTAATGTCGAATGTGACTTGTGTGCAAAATTTAAGGTCAATTGGACGTGATTCGATAGATTTCGACATCGAATGTGGATCGGGGGTGGACTTTTTGATATCGGGGTCAGATTTCGATTCCGGGAGTTGGAGTAGGTCCGTAATGTCGAATGTGACTTGTGTGCAAAGAGGTCGATTGGACGTGATTTTATGGAGTTTCGTAGCGAGGTAAGTCTCTTTTCTAACCTTGTAAGAGGGAATAAACTCCATAGGTGAATAGATTAATATGTGCTCCTATTTGTGGGGGCTACGTACGCAGAGGTGACGAGAGTCCGTACGTAGCTACTAATCATGCTATTGTCCGAACAACCTAGGACCCATATCACGCTATACTTGCAATGTTTTGCCCTTACTTGGTAACTTAATTTTTTAAGTCATATTGAAATTTGATAAAAGAATCGTAAAAGGTTAAATTTTACTTTCTTGAAGTTGTGAATGAGACACTCGACTGTCTCTTTTGAAACTTTGCATTCTTTAAAGTATTTTGTTTTGTGGAGCAGGCCGAATGAATCGGTAGCAGATAGATGCATCTATGGTTCGTGTCGTTCGACCCTCAGCAGTGCATAGTTTAAATATTTATGCTGGATCGGGCTGTACGACCTCAGTATTATTTGCGCATCATAAATCTTTGGAATTAATAATAATTTATATTTCTTCATTGGCCTGAGATACAAAATATTAAATGACGAAAATAAATTTAGAAAATTTCCTATTAGTAAAAAAATTGTTTACTTACTTCTTGTTATTGAGTTTATAGCTGTTTCATACAATTCATGCATAGGTATAATATTAGTATTTTATTATTAGCCCATAGTGAGTGTCGGAGTCGATACTTTGTCACTACTTCTTCGAGGTTAGACTAGATACTTACTGGGTACGCGTTGATTTACGTACTCATACTACACTTGTTGCATATTTTTGTGCAGGTGCATATATGTTGTTGCGAATTCACAGCGCACTGAGTCTCCATCAGTGTTATCTACCCTCTCATGTCTAATTGTATTTCCAAACAGATGTTGCATTTTTAATCTATTTCCTAGTTGATGCTCATGTACTTGTGACACCGGGTTTTTGGGGGGTGATTATGGGTTTTTAAGTATTGTGGTTGTGAAAAATGTTAGTATCATTTATTTTGTAAATTCTATCTCTTACTATTTAATTGAAGGAATTTGTGATTTCAAAAATACTAAAATGTATAATTAAGTTAATCATTTAATGTTGGCTTGCCCGACAACAGTGTTAGGCGTCATCACGACCTTTAATGAATTTTGGGTTGTGACAAAATATTTCTTTAGTCCTATTAAGATACAACTATATAAGGTATTTTCGAAGAAAAAAACACAATAATATGGGACGAGTCATAGAATTATACTAAAATATTCAATAACGACGATAGTAAAATTTCATAAATCAAATATTGTTAATTAATAAGCCATAATGAAAATTAACATAATTTAAAAATACTATATAAATGTCATGCTAAAATAATTATAGCTAATAAGTATTATTAATACATAACTAAGCCCTAAAGAAAAACATAAACTAAGTTATGCATTCCTTAGAAACCAATATAAAACTAAAAAATATATATCCAACACTATCGTTATTCCTAGTGTTGAATTGAATTTCTTTTGTTAGCATTAGTATTGATTTGAACTTTGTTTGAGTTTCTATATTTATGGGCTGTAAAATTTATTTACCATTCAAGAATGTTAAGCCCAAACTTGAAATAATATGTTAAAAGATAAAACAGTAAAAAGGTTTAAGAAATATTTATAAATTACATAACAACAAATATTTTACATGTATAAATATTTTTAAAAATGTATAACTATCTTATCAGGTTGGTTTGATTTCGGTTCGACTTTTTATAGTTAAAACCAAACCAAACAAAATATGGTCGTGTTTGCTTAATAACAAACCAAATCAAATCAAACCAAATCATAATTGGATTTTTTCACGATTTGACTCGAATTATCGGTTTGGTGTGGTTTATCGGTTTTCGTTGAATACCCCTAATGTCGTATGTTCTTCTTCTTCTTCCTCATCCTGTTCTTCTTCTTCTTCTTTGAGTTTCAATATGAAATTAAACTAAAATCAAGTATAATCTTCACCAAATATCCTCAAATACTACTAAAAAGAGGGGAAAACCGACGGCCAACACCGATCAATGTTGGTCGGTAATTGGCAAAAATTGATCAAGAATGGACCGATTCGTGACAGTCGGTAATAGTATGGTCGGTAGAGCCATCCGATCGACAACGATCGGTATTTTCCGACCGATTTTGTCGGTCAATTAAATTCCAAAAAATAAAAAAATGCTGAAAAAATCGACTGAAGTTGGTCGGCATTTTTAATTATGTAATTAAAAATGCACCATTTGGGAATCGAACCGGGGTCTATACTGTGGCAAGATACTATTCTACCACTAGAACGTTAGAGCCTTTTGTTTTATTTATACTGTTTAATTGTATTTTCACACGAAAATAACCGACCAATGTCGGTCGGTTTTATTTAAAAACAAAATTACCGACCGAAATTAGTCGATTTTTTAAAATGACTGGCCGATTTTGAATATTGATTTTAATTTATTTTAAATGAAAAATCGACCAAAGTTGGTCGGTTTCTTGAAAAATAAATTTCGCGAGAAGAAAAAATAGTTTCTCGCATTTTTGCGCCAAAAAAACCGACCAATGTTGGTCTGTTTCGTTAAAATAAATTATTCTGAAAAACCGATCTGGCCTATTTTTTGACCGAACGAACAGTCAACTGTGGTCAGTTTTGGTCGAATTTCTAGTAATGATAATTGAGATATAAACTCCAAAGAACATTCTTAATTGTTTGCAACAACACTCAATCCAAACAAATGATAGTTTTTGAAAACTCAAATTCGAATTCAAAGCTTTGAAACTTTTTAATGGCTGTCAATGGTGGAGAATTAAACACCTTCATAATTTATTGATTGCCAATTTCAATTCGAACACTAATTGTGCAACATGAACGGACATTGCTAAATTAAAATTCTATATTATAACCATTGAAATTCATTGATAAAAAAAGAGGATAAAAAGTTGTGATGACATAAAAGGTCATCTTATATTTTAAAACTCAATTCTGCGCTCATTAGCCTTAAAAATCTTATTTTTACCCTCCTCGATTTGCGTGTGCAGTCCGGGGCTGTTACCGGAAAGCTTTCATGTGGAAAATTGAAGAAATAATAAACTTTGGCCTTAAAAGTTGATTTTAATTGACTTTGGTCAACATTTTGAGTAAACATACACGGACCCATGTTTTGACGGTGCCGGTTGGTCCGTAGTAAAATATGGGACCTGGGCGTATGCCCGGAATCGAATTCTGAGGTCCTTAACTCGAGATATGAATTTTTGATTAAAATTGATAGAATGAAATTATAATGGTTTTAAGAAATTGGTTGATGCGTGATCTTGTTAGTATCAGATCCATATTTTAGTTCTGGAGCCCGGTACAGGTCTCTTATGATATTTATACCTTATATGTGAAATTTGGTGAGAAATGGAAATGATTTGACGTGATTCGGACGTCCGGTTGAGAAAATAGAAATTTTAAAGTGTTCTTGAGAGTTTAATATGTTTTGGTGCTGAATTCGCAGTTCTAGGTGTTATTTTGGCGATTTGATCAAACGAGCAAGTCCCTATGATGTTTCTAGATTTTTGTGCATGTTTGGCTTGGATCCCCGAGGGTTCGGGTGTCGGGCGATACGAAAGTTGATTTCAAACCTCACCTGGTCTGCCTGTGCACCAGATCTGGTGTGCCCGCACCTGCGATCCCTTGGTCGCAGGTGCGAGCCAAAGCCCCGCAGGTGCGGCCCAAGTCTGAGAGGCCATCTTCCACAGATGCGGACTTTCTCTGCATGAGTAGGACCGCAGAAGCGGAACCCAATCCGCAGGTGCGGCCCCAGTCGACCCAACCCTTTTCCGCAGAAGCGGACACCAGGTCCGCATATGCGGATCCGCAGGTGCGACCAAAGCACTGCAAATGCGAAGGTCGTTGGGCAGTGAGTTCATTAATTTGAGACTCAAGCCATTTCTCCACATTTTCAAAAGATAGAAGACCTAGGGGTGATTTTTCAAAGACCATTTCTTCCCCAAATCATAGGTAAGTGATTCTTAACTCGTTTCTTTCAATCTTTTACTTAATTTTACAAGAATTCAACCTAAAATCTAGGAATTTCATGGTAGAAATTGGGGGTTTGGGTAAATTAAGAATTTTTGAAAAATTAGAAATTTGACCTCAATTTGGGGTCGGATTTCAAAACTAATTACATTTTTGGGCTCGAGGGTGAATGGGTGAATGAGTTTTGGTCCGAACCTCGATTTTTGACCAAGCTGGACCGATGTCGATTTTTGACTTTTCGGGGAAAAGTTTGGGAAACCTATAATTATGTATTGAAACTTATTTCTTTAGCAATAATTAATGTAGTAAGTTAATTATGACTAGAGACGGGTGGATTAGAGGTGGAATCTAGAGGAAATGCGGTGGTTAAGCTTTGATTTGGCCTTTGGAGCGAGGTAAGTGTCATGTCTAACTTTGACTTGACGGATTAGGTATTATTTGACTATTTTCTACGTGTTTGGTTGTTGAGTACAATGTATAGGTGAGATGACTAGCATCTATGTGCTGTTGTCGAGTCATAGCATGCGAGTGAGTTATGTTCTTGTAACTGTTGTAGTCTTTAATCATATTGTTCATGCTTGGCTTGGCCATTTGTGATGTTGGGAAAGTTCTATCCGGTTTTACTTGTCACGACCCAAATCCTAATCTAGGTCGCGATGGCGCCCAACACCGATGTCAGGCAAGCCGACACCATTCGTCTAGTGAGTCTAGTTTATTTTTATGAAAACCTTTCCATCATTTCAAAATCTTAGTCACTAAGCATGAAAATGTAAATAATAGCAAGGGCATTTAAATTGTAATGATCAAGAAGTCAACCTTAATTAATTACATGTCCAAAAGAATAGTCTACCAATGTGTGTGCTAGGAACTAGTGTCACATGTATACATGCATCTAGTAGAAGGAATCAAAAGAGTACGTCTATCCTACTGTCTGGGAGGATATAGACATGATAACAAAAAAAAAAGAAAAGGGGAAGACTCCGGCGTGCTGTTGAACGGCATCAAGGGAAGCAGCTTACCGTGAAGTCTCTGATCTCATGAAATCAGGAACGTGCTCCGGACTGATAGCCAGATGCACCTGCCTCAAAACCTGTACAATTTGTACAGAAGCGTAGCATGAGTACATAAACATTATGTACCCAGTAAGTATCCAGTCTAATCTCGAAGAAGTAGTGACGAGAGGTCGACTTGACAGTTACTAGGGCCAAAACAATTCATTTAAATATAAGGCTAGGAATAAATATCAAGATGAGTAAACGACTGAAAACAAGAATTTACAAGTGTTCCCATAAGTACATTTATGTGTCAATTCCTATCAAACAGGTTGCTAATTCATTCTCTAGAGCATTTTAACCAATCTACGATCACAGAAAATACCAAGCAAATAACATGTACATAATATGCCGAGGACGTACGACCGATCCAACGAAATAATAAATGTTCACTCTCGAAGTGTCGAACGGCACGAACCATAGATGCATCTATTACCCCGCTCGTGAATCGTACATGCGATGCGGTCAATACAAATAATATAGTTATCCCGCTCACAAATCATACATGCGACGAAGGTACTCAAAAATACACACATGCAAACAGTAAATCCAGAAATTTCATCAGGAAAAATAATTACCGAAGGGTATGGCGAGTTTTTCTTTTAATGGTCAAGAAGATGATGTTCAGTCTTTTTAGAAACTCATTGGCCAAGTTCAATATAATTTAAGCATTTTGAATTTATCAGTAAAATTACAAGTACGACAAGTAAAACATGTTTTTAGGTCCTAGACTGCCCGGACATAAGTATAATAGTAGCTACGCACAGACTCTCGTCACTTCGTGCGTACGTAGCCCCCACAATTAATAGCACGTAATTTATCAAAACATCTATGGGGAAAATTCCCTCTTACAAGGTTAGAAAGAAGACTTACCTCGTTTTGGGCCTACTTCCAACTCAAGAACGCGCCCGAACCTCCGAATTCGTCGCCCCACAACTTGAAACTAACCAAACATCATACAAACTAATCAATCTATGCTCAAGGATTCACAACTTCCCTATTTAAATGGTTACCCAACCTAGTTTGTAAGATTCCTAAAATTTACCCCCGGGCCCACATGCTTGAATTCCGGAAATTATCAAGGGAAGTTGTTACCCATAACCTAAGGATCAATAATATATGAGTTTTACTAGATTTCATAACATATTTCGTGGTTAAATCCTATTTTTATCAAAACCCTAGGTTTTACTATAAATCCATGATTTTCACTAATTTTTGTGTGTTAATCTACCCAAAAACTAAGTGATAACTCACATTAAGTAGGAAATACATTACCTCAAGGTGCTTAGTCGAAATCTCTGCTTTGGGAGCTCCTAAATCGCCCAAGTTTGTGATAAATGCCCTCAAATATGCCTAAGTCTCGATTTTAAAACAACCTCACTGCCTCCAGTACTTTCGCACCTGCGGCGAGTGGACCGCACCTGCGGTCTCGCTTCTTCGGACCAGTGTCCGCATCTGGGAAAAGGGGAGGGACTGGCTGGGATCACACCTGCGGAAAGGGGCCCGCACACTCGATAACCGCATCTGCGAGGTTTCGACCGCATGTGCGGTCTCGCACCTGTGGCTGGCCGATCGCAGGTGTAGTCGCACCAGATTTGGTGCACCAGCAGCTCTACTAGAGCTTAAACTGGCCTCGCGCGACGTCTGAATGGCATCTGGGGCCCCCGAGGCCCCGTCCAACTATGCCAACAAGTTCTAATCATAATACAAACTCTCTCAAACCTTCGGAATGCCCGAAACAACATTAAATCCAAGAATCATACCCCAAAACCAACTAAATTCAACTTATGAACTTTAAGTTCTTGAATTCACTTCCAACACGCTGGAACGTACTTATACTATTCATAATGACACCAAATTTTGCGATCAAGTCACAAATGAAATTACGGAACTATTCTCGGTCTCGGAATTCCGTTCGGACCTTGATATCATAAAAACACGTTCCAAACCTCAATTTTTGAACCTAAAGAAGCATATTTCACTATTTGGCGCCGAAACGCTCCTGGGTCATCCAAAACCCGTTTCGAACATACTCCCAAGTCCGAAATCATCATACAAACCTACTGGAACCTTTAAATCCTGATTCCAAGGTCGATTACTAAAAATGTTTACCGAAGTCAAACTTGATTTTTAAGGCCAACCTTAAGGAACTAAGTGTTCCAAATTCCACCCAAACTCTCCCGAATCCTGAACCAATCATCCCCGCAAGTCATAAACCATTAAAAGAAAGTACGGGAAGTTTCATTTAGGGAACGAGGTTGTTGAAAGCAAAACGACCGGTCGGGTTATTACATTACTGAGATTTGGTAATTGTTGAATATTGGCTCAAGGTTGAGGTTGATATTGTGGCATTAAATATTGACGAAATACTGATTTTTTTTTTAATATTTCTATCTATCCTTTATTATTGATCTTTGATTGGTGAGGAAGAGTGTAAAGCATGAAGGGTGATGCCGTGCCATTTCATTATTTCATATGGTGAGGAATAGTGTAAAGCGCGAAGGGTGATGCCGTGCCATTTCATTATTTCATATGGTGAGGAGGAGTGTAAAGCACGAAGGGTGATGCCGTGCCATTTTATTATTTCATATGGTGAGGTTGAGAGTAAATCACGAAGGGTGATGTCGTGCAGTTTATTTTACCGTTCTTACTTGTTTAATCTATTTAAGGCATTTTGATTTATCTGGTTATATCGTTGTTTCTGATTTCTTACATTGTGAACCCCTCAGCATGCCCCCTCCCAATACTTTCTGTCTTATTTTCTTCTATTGTCGTTATTTCTACATGTATGATTATATTGTACAGGTTGTTTGTGGGTGTCTTGTCCTAGCCTCGTCACTACTTAGCCGAGGTTAGGCTCAACACTTACCAGTACATGGGATTGGTTGTACTGATACTGCACACTGCACTTTCTGTGCAGATTCAGGTATTGGTCCAAGCTGATTTTGAGATGCAACTGACTTCACTACACAAGAGACCCAAGGTAGATCTGCCGACGTCCGCAGACCCTGAAGTCCCCTCCTACTTTCTTATTTTACTGTTTTCTTGACTCATAAACAATTGTATTTTTACTTCAGCCAAATATTTGTAGATAAATCATAGAAGTCCGTTAGTTGTGACTCCAGATCATGGGTAGTTATGGATAAATACTCGGTTTTGTTATAGATTTCCACTTTCTTATTAATTTGATAAGGTATTTATTGTTGTTAATCGCCGAAGTTTTAAGATTATTGCGCATTGAATTTATAACGTTGGCTTGTCTAGCAAGTATTATGTTAGGCGCCATCACGATCCCGACAGTGAAAATTTTGAGTCGTGACAAAAGCAGAGAAAAATGAAAGAAGAAAAATTGGCGAAAGAACAGAGAAGGAGAGAAAGAGAGAGAGAGAGAGAGAGAGAGAGAGAGAGAGAGAGAGAGAGATAG
>ML243987.1:816-44085 GCA_005239495.1 Nicotiana undulata | reverse complement strand
GGGGGGGGGGGGGGTAGAGAAATAATTGATTCTCTATTCAATTGCTAAAATATAAAGGGATACAAGTACTAATTGCATATAATTGGTAAATTATATATGTCCATGTAATTAAGTTAAAACTTGATTAAGGAGGGTAAATAAGTCTCATATGTAGTATAGGAAGGAAAAGACCCCTTCCTTTTAAAGGAAGGAATAGAATAGGACAAGTTACATTTGACCGCTAGATAAAAAAAATTACATTTTCCTAACAAATATACAAAAAATATGTATAAATATATGTCGCGCCCCCTTTTTCCAAACTTCTTTCCGGACCGGTCAAAGGGTTTTTGACATCGATGGGGCAACTCATTCCTTTTGGGAAAGGGGTTTGACAGTTTTGAAGAGTCGCCACCTAACGAGTTAAGGTGCGTTAGGGCACCTATGGGGTTAATTTAAAAACAAGTTTGATAACCAGGGATAGGGTAAGGTATTGAAATTATCCTAAGGGGAAGGTGTTAGGCACCCCTCAGGATCCACAACTATGGTTCCCGGCCAAACAACTTTGTGAATTTGCACAGTTAGCAAGTAAGCAATTAATGTTTAAAATAGTAGATGGTTTTGAAATATTTTCAGTCTAAGCTCTCATATGTTACTAAGTTTGAAAATATTTAATAGCTAAGTAGATTTTGAAAAGGATTATAGTCTAAACTTGAGTAAGAGATGTCCTAGGTTTATTTGTTATATGGATCACATCAATGCAATACCCGGCATGTCACTCCTCAAAGAGGGGCTACACGTGGTATTAACGCACCGTTCATCATATCCATATCTACCCTTTCCCACCCCGTAAAGGTAATTAGAGCGAGTGTTGGTCAACGACCTCTATTGCATGTTGTTACCCGTCCCTTCCTAATAGTCCTTGGAGGAGTTTAGGACTTCTATCCTATGAGGGAGGTTCTAGGCAGACCCTCAGGTTTAAAGGCAAAATACTAAGCGACAAACAAAAACATACATGACTGCAATTAAGAGGGATATACATATAAATAGAAAAGGCTCAAGTACCTCCACAGATAAGGCAAATAAGAAGCATGGCTCAAACACAGTTAAAGTCTTTTGATTCAGATCCTAAAACATGGTATCTAAGTGATAATAATAAAGAGGCAGATTGTTTATAACTCATAGAGGAAGTCTTAATCAGTTTTGCCTAGAACCTGTTGATAATTAGGCAGTGTACATAGAAAAGGTGTATTTCCAGTTTTAACAACCTTAATTGCCTAAGGCTTGCTTAGGCGTGTGAGAATGCTCAGCAGTTATTAGATTATTTTGAAAGAAACTGTTACAAGTTATGTTGCCTAACATGTTGTACCTAGGTGCGCACCAAAATGCAGAATTATTACAATTGTTTGAGGTAGAAAAGTTTTTAGTCCTTTTTCCATGCATCAGTAGTTAACTTAGGTGTAGAACATGATATCTAATATGCACATGCAGAATGAGTTGTATGCAGAATTCTTAGGCAGGATTTTCTAAATGCATAAAGTTACAATATTTGAACATGCTTCCAGAATATGCAACGAGTATGAGAATGACTTGTTTATTTACCGCATTGTTATCTTAGGCAGAATTTCTAAGTGTACCACAATATTATAGCAATATTGGGCCTGGTTTACATGAATAGTAGGTTTTAATCTTAGAGCATGATTTTCTAAGTGACAAACGGTAATACCAAATGAGATGCTAAAGCAGTAAATATAGACCTAGAGAGCAGGATATCTAATGCATGATATGCTTGCATACATCAGTCCTAAGCATGAACCCTAGTACACAGATAGGGAACGTAAACTTAGGAGCATGGTATCTACCCTTTAGTAAACTATAGCATGCATATTGCCCTTTTGTTTTCACTATCCAGCCCAGAGTTGTTTACAAATAATTATTACAGACCATTGACATAAATTACATAAATGTATAAAGAAAAATAAGAAGTTAACTATAGGGAGCCTACTGATAGGCTCAGAATCTCTAGAATGCCTCGTTGCCATTAGATTCAACACCTTTCACATGATCCATATGTGTCAGAGTTTCCTAAGGATATCAAGGGATCCCGTGCAGTGCTCACACCCAGAGTCATAACCAAATTTTGAGTAAGTGCAGTACAGAAGGGCCAACCTTAGTGTGTCAGAGTTCAGAGGGAGCTCATAGGGTCCCAAAGCAGTCACACACTAAAGGGGCAGAACCTAAACTTCTAAGAGTACGTGAGAGTGCTTGATATTTTTTTTTTTAAAGAATTGAGTTGAGAAAATAGTTTGAAAATGATCCATCTAGAATCAGTTCTTGAAAGAAAAACAATAGAAGAGTTCAACTCTTATTTGAAAACAGTTTTGAAAGAAGGTGACTAATACAATCTCATAATCATAATAGCATACATAGTTCAGGGAAACAAACACAAACAGGAAAAAGGGGATTGAGGGAAAAGTAGTTCATATGTAAGAGCATATTTGCACACAGGTATACATAAGAGAATGTATTATAGGAATCAGACAGTCACAACACATTTTATCACAAAAAATGTTCATGCCAGGAGCTTAACAACATTAGATTGAGGGATGCTAAACAGGTTCCTACATTAGGTTTAGGGAAGGGTTTCAGGATTACTTAGTAACTAGGGGGTCATGCACACATGCTGATAATATACTGGGGTTAGGGAGTAAGGCATAATTGTAACAAATAAATAGGAGGATCAGTAGACATGCTGAAATAGAGGGAATGGAAATCACATAGACAGAATAGATGTGCTAGTTACAGGGTAAACATTAGAACCACAAGTAGAAGCACAAAGGTAATAAGAAAAAGTGCAATACGAACATAAACATGTTGTTTTGGATGCTGTAAACCAAATAGAAGACATAACAGTCAAGAGTGAGAGAATAGAACAGTAGTGTGCAGGGAAATAGAGAAATAGAGTAGTAGAACAAGTAGAGCAGTAGAGCAGTAATAAGTTACTCAGTCTTGGCTTTTAGCCGACTGGGTAGCCAGTAGTCAATAAGAGAGAGTGTGTAGGAAAGTAAGAGAGAGCAATGTGTATGCTGTGTCTGTCTGTGTTGTTAATGAAAGAGTGGTGGATTTATAGTTTTTAAAATTGAGTAGAGAATAAGGCAAGAATCATAGTTAGTGATAATTATAGAAATATGTACCAATTAGAATCAAATCAGCATAAGCACTTCCTTTAATCAAGGAATTAGACTCAAACGGTAATAGACAATGGCAAATAAGGAATGAAATCATGTAAGAATGAACATGACATATAAGGAAATAAGCATAAGTATAATGCAAGTATGTCACATGTAATAAAGACTAGATTCAAAATATTATAATTAAGGAAAGATTTGAGAATCACTTTAATAGCCTAGTCGACTGTAGAATAAGGTAAGAAAGTATTTCAAGAGGTTAAAATCAATAGAGAATATCGTGCGAGATCAGTAAAGAATCAATCACAGGGATTCATGACTCACAAATAGAAAACATTATTGAATTAGGAGAAATTAGCACAAACTCATGAGAACAAACGGAATAAGACTCATAATAGGCAAGAATCAGAAACCCTATCAAGCAAACATAGTCACATAAATCAGGGGATTCACATAGAGCACATAGTCTAAACGATTTGAAGAAATTACAGAATAAACACAATGAGAGGAAAACAAAATACAGAGCACAGACTGTTCATGATAAACAAACACATATGCATATTATCAAAGACGGACTCAGGATCACATATTAAAACCAAGAAACTTAGGGTTTTATCAAAATAAGTCAGACAAAAGGGGAAAAGCTGGAGTAAACGTTTAAACGTAATAAAATCATAGGACAATGCTAAGAGTCAGAAAGAAAACCGTTTTAAAAGGGGTTTTAAGAACCCTAGTTCTTGAAAAAATGAAGAATCGCTTGAAAAACAAAGGGGTTTTAAGAGAGAACAAGTGAAAACCTCAGAATAAACATAGATTTGTCACAGATCTAGGAAGATCGAAAGATCTTAGAACTAGGGTTTCCACAGAAAACCCAAAAGAGAAGAGAGACTTATATATTACCGGCGTTTGGCCGGAAAATGCAAAGGCCTTACTCGAACGGCCGTAGGAGGTCGGAAAACATGGCATGAGACCGGAGATGGGAGCGTGTTGCCTCAGGGTCGCTTGAAAACTTTCATCAGTGACACAGACATGCAAGGCGGAGCCGTAGGATCGAGGAGGGGTGAGAACCCCATAGTTTCCGGCAAGGGAGGTGGCCGGAGAAAGAGAGACAGGGCTCAAAGGGGGAGGGGGAAGGTTCTAGAGAGAGAGTCTCAGAGAGAGAGATAGAGAGACGGGTGAGAAAATGAAGCGGGGGAAATGGGGGGGGGGGGGGGGGTAGTCTTAGGGTGTTAATTAAGGTAGGTTTTAATCTGGGCCGTTGATTTGAATTAATCAACGGCTCAGATTAAAAAAGGGAATTGGACCGGGTGAGATTGAAGACTGGGCTGGGTACATTGGGCTAAAGGGGTCCGATTTTAATTGGATTAAAATTGCAAATTAAAGTGGCTAAATGTTAAATACCCAAAAAAAACAATAGCTAAATAATTAATAAAAATGGCCAATAATTATATAAGATGAAATTAAGGCTAAACAGATGACATTAAAATGATTAATTAGTATAAAAAATGTAAAATGACTGATTATTGAGTAAAATAGCACAAACAAAAGTATGTTTTGAAATCATTTGTTATGCAATTTATGATTAATTATTGGAGATAAAAATACTGGATAAATTATAATAAATTAATAAAAATATGGGAAAATGATATAAAAATGCGAATCATTATAAAAACTGATTTTGAAGGTATATATGCAAGTTTTAATTTTTTAAAAATAATTTGAGGAAAAATTGGGTATTAACAGCTGTCCCTCTTTACCCAGGAAGGATGAAAGAGTTGTGGGTAAATACATGATGGCCAATTTTGACCGAGCGAAACGGTTTGAAGAGATTTAGGCCGCACCCTGGTTTCTGAGTTGCCTACATATCCCTGATTTTACAGGAATCGGGCCGTATGTAGTTCAGGAGCCATCAGTGAAGTGTATCGATAAAGTTTTACAAGAGCGGATGCAACATACAGGGCTGGATGAATAAACGATTTACGAGAATAGTTAGGAGAACCGGAGCGGGACGGTCCTGCTAGGGTGGCCGTTGCTCGCCGGATTACCTGTAAATAAGCAATACAAGCATATATTGTGCGTAAAATTAAACATGATGCAAGTTCCCGTCAGACTATGAATGTTGTCTCCGGACGGTTAAGGATGACGTCCTCAGACCATGATGTCCTGGGCCATGAGTTGTTTGATGAAGGATTCGCAGGCCATGAAATGATGTTCTCGGGCCATGAAGATTGTGCCTCCGAATGATGATGCCTTTGAATAATGATATGCAAAATTGAGAGAGATCCTCAGGCCATGACATGGTGTTCTCGGGCTATGAAGATGGTTCCTTCGAACGATGACTCCTTTGGACAAGTTGGAGATATTTCAGCCCATGAGAAATGCAGTCGTATGATGCTGACAAGACAAAGCTTGGTCTTGCGAATTGAAGGGCGGAGCTTAGCCTGAAAGGAAAGCGAAGTAAATAATGCTTGAGAAAACGCTTAGTCTCGATGAAAACGTAAATTGGAGGCAGAGCTTAGCCTCGAAAGGCAGAAAAGTAGCCTCATGAAAAGGGAGGTAGAGCTTAATCTCGTAAGGCAGAAAGGTAGCGTTATGAAGATGGAGATGCAAATAGAGACAATGCTTAGTCTCGGAAGGCAGAAAAGTAGCCTTATGCAAAATGCAGATGGAGGTAGAGCTTAACCTCGGAAGGCAGAATGGTAGCCTTATGCAAAGGGAAGGCAGAGAAGTAGCCTTTTGCAAAAATGCAGGTGGAGACAGTGCTTAGTCTCAGAAGGCAGAAAAGTAGTCTTATGCAAAATGCAGATGGAGGTAAAGATTAACCTCGGAAGGCAGAATGGTATCCTTATGCAAAGGGAAGGCAAAAAAGTAGCCTTATGCAAAAATGCAGGTGAAGACAGTGCTTAGTCTCGGAAGGCAGAAAAGTAGACTTATGAAAAATGCAGATGGAGGTAGAGCTTAACCTCGGAAGGAAGAATGGTAGCCTTATGCAAAGGGAAGGCAGAATGGTAGCCTTATGCAAAAATGCAGGTGGAGACAGTGCTCAGTCTCGGAAGGCAGAAAAGTAGCCTTATGCAAAATGCAGATGGAGGTAGAGCTTAACCTCGAAAGGCAGAATGGTAGCCTTATGCAAAAATGCAGGTGGAGACAGTGCTTAGTCTCGGAAGGCTAAAAAGTAGCCTTATGCAAAATGCAGATGGAGGTAGAGCTTAACCTCGGAAGTCAGAATGGTAGCCTTATGCAAAAATGCAGGTGGAGATAGTGCTTAGTCTCGGAAGGCAGAAAAGTAGCCTTATGCAAAAATTAAATAAATGACAATAGAAATTCTTAGCTGATAATAAGTTGCGGTATTGCGAACGTTGTGGGCATTGTGTTGATAATAAATGTCGGCGTGTGCGACGGTTTCGGGAGTTGTGTATTTGAATAACACATGTCCTTCAGGCGGATAGTGTTCTTTGGGCTTTTGCGATCCTTTGTGCCCGCATCCAAAGAAAAATCGTGAGTTCTGTAAATGGAGAAGGTTAGTTCGTATCCCCGCTGGCTTTGCTTGACTTGTTCGGCTTGATCTGATGATACCGTTCGTATCATTGGGGTAGCGTTTGCTAAACGAAGCTGCTTCAAGAATAAGTATGCATGATTTTGTAAAATGTAGTATAAATATATAGTTTAAAATAGCTGTTAGATGAACTGATGACCGTGACACGGTTCAAGACATTGCAACCTCTCATGCTACAGAATTTTTAGGATCCTCCTCAAAATTCTGCCCCAGTTTGATGGGTTGATGTTTCTGACTGTTGCTCGTGCGGCGACCGACTGAACTTGCTTCGGAATTTTGAGGGTCTTCCTCAAAATTCTGCCCTAGTTTCCAATTACGGGGAAAATGAATTTTTTATTGAATTGTGACCGAACCCATAGGGATGCCTACGTATCCCCTCTTAAACGGGAATCATGTCAGGCGTAGTTCAGTATACATCATATAAGGAAAACATAAATATTACACATAGTAGCGTTTGACCGCATCTGAATTGATTGGCTTTGGCCAGACTTCTCCGTCTATTTTTGAAAGTATAAGTGCTCCCCCTTTCAACACTCGGTGAACCATATACGGACCTTGCCAGTTGGGAGAAAATTTCCCTTTAGCTTCCTCTTGATGTGGAAAGATCTTCTTCAACACCAGCTGCCCCGGTGTGAACTGTCTCGGCTTGACTTTCTTATTGAAGGCTCTGGTCATTCTATTCTGATAAAGTTGAACATGACATACTCCATTCATCCTTTTTCCTTCTATGAGGGCTAGTTTCTCATAACGGCTCTTTACCCATTCTGCATCGCTGAGCTCAACTTCTTGTATGATCTTTAAGGATGGAATCTCGACTTCAACAGGATTGACAGCCTCTGTACCATAAACCAACATATAAGGGGTTTCCCCGGTCGATGTGCGGACTGTGGTGTGGTATCCCAGCAAAGCGAATGATAACTTTTCGTGCCATTGCTTGTGTTTTTCTACCATCTTCCTCAATATCTTCTTGATGTTTTTATTATCGCCTTCTACAACTTCATTCATCTGAGGTCGGTAGGCTGTGGAATTCTTGTGTTTGATTTTGAAGGTTTCACACATAGCTTTCATCAAGTCACTGTTGAGATTGGAACCATTGCCGGTGATGATGGACTCTGGAATTCCGAATCGACAAACAATGCGGTCGCGAACAAAGTCTGCCACGACTTTCTTAGTTACTAATTTGTAGGATGCTTCTTCGACCCATTTGGTGAAATAATCAATTGCTACTAAGATGAACCTGTGTCCGTTGGAGGTGGTAGGCTCGATTGGTCCAATAAAGTCCATGCCCCAGGCGGCAAACGACCATGGTGAGCTTGTTGCATTGAGCTCATTTGGAGGTACCTTTATCATATCTGCGTGTACCTGACATCGGTAGCATTTCTGGACATACTGGATGTAGTCCGTTTCCATAGTCATCCAGAAATAACCAGCTCTTAGTATCTTCTTAGCCAAAACAAAACCGTTCATATGCGGGTCGTAGGTCCTAGCATGAATCTCCTCTAGTAACTTGGATGCTTCCTTTGCGTCGACATATCTTAATAATCCCAAATCATGAGTCCTCCTATACAGGATTCCTCCTTTGTGAAAGAAATTGTTGGACAATCTCCGGAGCGTGCGTTTCTGAGTATGATTTGCAAGCTCTGGGTACTCTCTTTTTGCCAAGTATTCTTTGATATCATGAAACCTAGGTTTTTCGTCTGTTTCTTCTTCAACATGGGCACAACAAGATGGCTAGTTATGGATCTTATGGGATCAATGAAATTCTTGTCTGGGTGCTGAATCATAGATGACAGAGTGGCCAATGCATTGGCGAACTCATTTTGGATATTCGGGATATGCCAAAATTTCGTTTTCGTAAACCTCTTTCTTAATTCCTGCACGTGGTACCAAGACTGGCGGTGTTGACAAGTACTCCTTAATTCTATCGAAGGCCTTCTGGCAATCATCGGTCCATTTGGTTGCGGCGTCCTTCTTCAGCATATTGAAGATCAGCTCACATATGACTGTAGATTGTGCTATGAACTGGCTGATGTAGTTAAGACATCCCAAGAAACTCATCATATCTTTCTTGTTCCTTGGCGGTGGTAGTTCTTGGATGGATTTGACTTTCGAAGAAACCAGTTCTATTCCTCGACGACTTACAATGAACCCAAGCAATTTCCCAGCAAGAAACCCGAATGCACACTTTGCGGGGTTTAATATCATATTGTATTTCCGCAATTTATTGAAGAACTTCCTCAGATCTTCTATGTGGTCTGCAGCCTTCTTTGACTTGATAATGACATCATCCACATATACCTCAATATCCTTGTGTATCATATCGTGGAAGATAGTGGTCATAACTCTCATATAGGTGGCCCCTGCATTCTTCAGGACGAACGACATCATCTTATAACAGTATACTCCCCACGGCGTAATGAAAGTCATTTTCTCAGCATCTTCTTCATCCATCCAGATCTGATGATAACCAGCGAAGCAATCCACGAATTACTGTAACTCATGCTTGGCGCAATTTTCGATCAGGATGTGTATGTTTGGCAAGGGGAAGTCGTCTTTCGGACTGGCCCGGTTGAGATCCCGGTAGTCGACACAGACTCTGACCTTCCCATCTTTCTTTGTAACTAGCACGATGTTGGCTAACCATGTTGGATACTCCACAACCTTGAGAACCTTGGCGTCGATCTGCTTGGTGACTTCTTCCTTGATTTTCAAACTCATGTCAGGCTTGAACTTTCTGAGCTTTTGCTTTACCGGTGGGCACATTGGATTGGTTGGTAGTTTGTGAGCAACAATGGACGTACTCATACCAGTCATGTCATCATACGACCATACAAATATGTCTTTATACTCCTTCAAGAATTTTGTGTATTCTTTCTTCTCTGATAGCGACAAATGAATGCTGATACGAGTTTCCTTAACATTTTTTGAATCTCCCAAGTTGACAATTTCGGTCTCGTCCAGGTTGGACTTAGGTCTGTTTTCAAAATTCTTGACTTCTTTGATGATCTCGTCAGGTATATCATCTTCTCATGAATCAACGTCTGTTTGTTGCGTTGTCTCGTTGCATGTCACAATCATTGATTCATCAAGACAAGTAATATTAATGTTGTATAGATAAAGTAGTGAGAGAAAAACAACAGTAATAAATATTGATTCATAAAAACTTGAGAGTGCTTTTGATAAATTTAATAAATGTTTTGAACATTGAAGATCTTATTGCAGGAATTGAAAAATGTGAAAAGAAAATCATTTAGTAAAAACAATGAACAATGTTTGTTTTAGCCTTGATACCTCGAGGCTCGTCGGGCTCTGACTGTTCTGATGGTACAATTCTTGAGGGATGCTCCTATGCTCACGGCCTGAATGGAAGGGCTTTCCTCCCCCTCCTCCTCGAGAACGACACAACAATCCATGTCGGCGTCTTCCAGAAATAAGTTCCTCAATGCCGCAAGTGCCTCTTCTTCCTCTGACCCACATATAATGTCGGACTGATGGAAAGTCTGCTACAGATGCGGTATCGATTGTTCCAGTGGGTAATAAGGATCGTGCCACGGTGGCGACCAACTATTGAACTCCTCCCAGGTATATTCGTATCCCAGGCCAAAAGTGGTGCCATGTTTCTTGATCTTTATGGGTTTGGAGATTCCATGGAGATTCTTGCCGAGCCCTTTACCAGGCTCATACCCTCGCCAGTTCATCATGCTTGCGATCTTTCTATCCCACCATTTGTATATGTCTATGGTGTTGACCCGTTCAATGTGGTGGTAAGTTTCTCCACCTAGTTTTCTTCTTCCTTCGATCACTGGAATAGTCTGGTGACTGTAAATAAGACTGCTTCCATCGTCATGAATGATCACTTCTTGGTGGTTCTATTCAAACTTCACTGCCTGATGCAACGTTGATTCTATTTCCCCAGCAGCATGTATCCATGGCCGTCCTAATAGCAAGTTGTAGGACGCTGACACATCTATTACTTGAAAGTCGACCTCGAACTAAGTTGGACCCATCTGCAAGCACATGCTAATCTCGCCAATAGTGGACCTCTGAGAGCCATCAAAAGCTTTTTCATTTATCGCTCCATCTCTTATCTCATGCAGCCCTTTGCCCAATTTCTTGAGCGTTGTCAGTGGACATATATTGAGACTGGATCCCCCGTCTATAAGAATTCTAGTGATGAAATAACCTTCACATTGCACAGTGATGTGCAGGACTTTGTTCTGACCCAGCCCCTCGGGCGGCAGCTCGTCCTCGTGAAAGGTGATTTTATGACTTTCCAACACTTGGCCTACCATATTGGCCATTTCCCCACTAGTGATAATATTCGGCACATATGCTTCATTCAGCACTTTTAACAAAGCGTTCCTGTGTGACTCAAAATTTTGCAGTAAGGAGAGAATAGATATCTGAGTTAGGGTCTTGTTCAACTGGTCGATGATAGAATACTCCTTCGCCTGTACCTTCCTCCAAAGATCGTCTGGACCCGTCTCAATAATGGGTGGCCTATTGGAGGCATATTTGCTTGATTCAGCTAGATGTTCAGGCGTATAGACTCTACCAGTCCTTGTCATACCCTGTGCCGCGGTACTTCTTTAGTCTTGACTTTGCCTTTCCTTCTTGCCTCGGCTGCATAGTCCCATGGTACAACATTTGTATAGAAGGGTGGCGTGGTTGATATTGCCACTGTAATCAGTGCAGCTACCCTCACTTCGAATGGAACATGTGCCTGAGCAGGTGGCAGGACCGCAACCTCAAATGGTGCGGGTGTATTTGCCGGAGGCATGAATTCGACCTCAATTGGTGTCGGTGCCTTTGCGGGTGGCGCTGCTTCAAACTCAAGCGGTACAGACATATCTACCTTAGCTTCCTCAGCCGGCTGAATCTGGACTATGTTTGGATTGAGAGTAACCGCTGGTTTCTTTAGGTCATAACCTTCTACAATCAACCCAATCGACCCCTCGGGGTCCCAATCTTCGTCTACTTCAATCATGTGGATGCCTCCACCCTTATGGTCTGGGAGAGGATTGTTGCAGACGTTTGGAGCGGATTCTTTGTCCACAATGATCTTGTTGTCAATCAAGGAATGTATCTTATCCTTCAAAGAGAGGCATTCATCAATGGTGTATCCCTTCATGCTGGAGTGGTATGCATAGGACTTGTTTGGATTAACCCACTGAGAAGGATTCTCGGGGGTTACGGCAGGGATGAGGGTGACATAACCAGCATCCTTTAGTTTCTCATATAGTTGGTCGATTGGTTCGGCGATGGCAGTGTATTATTTTGGAGGTCTTCGATCAAAATTAGGCCGAGGCCTAGGGAAGTTTTGGCGTGCAGGGGGTGATTGAGAGTGGGATGGTTGAGAATTATAGGTGTGGTAAACAGGAGCAGGCTGGGAGTATATGGGTGAAGCAGGTTGATATGTAGGTGGTGGAGATGATTGATAGGTTGGTGGTGGTGCTTGGTATGAGGGTGAGGGTGCTTGGTAATTTTGGGTAGGTTGATGTGTGAGTGGAGGTGTTGGGTAGGTTTGATATTTAAGTGGAGATTTCGTTCTTTGTGCAACCATCACGGCTCCCACATCCCTTTTCTTGGACACACCACCGGATTGTAGGGCCTTGTTTGTAGCTTGCAAAGCCTCAAAGTTAGTAACCATACCACTTTTGATTCCTTCCTCGATCCTTTCACCCAATTTGATAATGTCGTAGAACTTGTGGTTCTCAATCACCATCAACCGCTCATAGTATTGCAGGTCTTGAGCCCAGAAAAAGAACTTATTCATCTGTTCCTCATCTAAGGCGGGCCTAACCTTAGCATCTTCGGACCTCCTGCGAGTAGCATACTCGCGAAATGTTTCTGTGGGATTCTTCTTCAGATTCTGGATGTAGAATACATCCGGTGCGTTCTCTATGTTAAACCTGAACCTATCCATGAAGTCCGACGCCATGCTTACCCAATTTGACCACTTCCTGGGGTCTTGGCTGATGTACCAAGATAGTGTGTCTCCTTTCAAGCTCCTCATGAACAGCTTCATGCGGATCCTCTCGTCTTTACCCACTCCAACCAGCTTGTCACAATAGGTCCTCAGATGGACCCTTGGATCACCTGTACCATCACATCTTAAACTTATGAGGTTTGTACCCCTCGGGTAGTTCGACGTCGGGCTATATGCAGAGGTCTTCATAGTTCAGCCCCTCGATTCCTTTGCTTCCCTCAACGCCTTGAACCTGGATGGTCAGCTTCTTAAGTTCCTTAGCCAAGTTCCTGGTAAGTAGATCCTTTTCTTCAGACTCAAGTGTGTATGCGATATGTTGAGTGGAGTGTGACATAGTCTCCACGTAGATAGGATTATTGTGGTGGCTTGGTGCATGGGTGTAGAAATGGTCATTCGTGGAGTTATGAGGTTCTGGGATAAGTAGTGGAGTGTTCTTAGGAGTATGGCAGGTGTTACCTTGTGTTGGACGGGTTTGGTTCTTTTGTGGAGTGGTGTGACGATGAGCTGCGGGATGATTTTGTTGCTTTGGGATGTTTTGAAGAGGTGTAGGATTCTGGATGTTGGGAAGGTTGACGTCTGGGATGTTGAGGGTAAATGTCAAGTTTTCCAAGTTTCGAACCTAATCAAGCTCTTCTTGGGATTTCAACAATTGTTGTTCTAGCTGCGACATAGGCTCGTTTGGAACCCGAATGCCTTGACCATCAGTGGACTCTACTCGTTCAAATGTGTTTTCCTTCCTGATGAGGCCTGAATCTTCCATTTTCTTCTTGCCTTTGTTCTTGCCTTTGGGAGGACTAGGAGGAGGAGAGGGTGGAGGGCCCCTGGATCTTGTGAGATAGGATGATGATTCGAGAGTGCACGAACCAACCTTTGTGGAGGGGAATAATAAAAAGAAAGAAAACAAAGACAAAACAAAAGGTAGCCAAGTCAGTGAGGATTATGAGAAGTATTTGCAGTATTTAAACATATAGTGCGAGAATGTAAAGCGTGTCCTAATTTGGGAGCCTCGTTGTGCCCGAGGTAGGCCTAGAGACAAATTAATTTGTAGAACTTGAAATGCTAAAATGCCTCATTTCATTAATGTAAAAATAGACGAATCCCAAAATGACACTAAATAAGCAAGAAACAAAATCACTAATGGCCATTGGCCTTATTACATCAATAAAGCGAAGAAGGAAATTCCTATCTACTTGGTCCTAGAAGAACCTTCCCCAAACTCGGCATCCTTGATCCCCTCGAATAGATTCCCCAGCTCGCGAAGTCCTAGCAGTAAGTATGCTCTGGCTAGATGTCCTCATTCGTTCCCTTCAGCCTTTTGACAGTCTTCGACCCTTTTGATGAATTTACCCTCCAGCTCGACTATGCCTCGTTCCAAGTACCCCAGCTTTTTATTGGCACTAACAACCATGTCTTTCCACTCTTCAGTCAACTTCTTGTTAGACTCGTGTATCTCGCGGTGCTCGTCCTCACATTCGCGGATCCTCTTGCGCAGGTGATTATACTTGAACTGAGCCTCGGCCTTTTCATCTATGATCCGGTGACCTCGTACGAACCCCGGCTTGCCCAGACCATCCCAATTGTCTTCCAACCAACCCGAATAGAAAGGGGTGCAACCTGCGTGATATCTGTCTGGTTCAATAGTGTCTTTCTCCATTACGATATTACAGTGCCATATGTGTTGGGTGTGACACTTGTGAGGACTGTCATCATTCTGGAAGTCAGCCCGGAAATGAATCATCTTGTCGACCCTTGGTATGACTTGCTTCCTACCTGCCTGTCTCATAACCCGGAGAGGGACGTAAGGATATGTTCCTCTCAGACCAATCAATATCAAGAGGTTAAAATCAATATAGAATATCGTGCGAGATCAGTAAAGAATCAATCACAGGGATTCAGGACTCACAAATAGAAAACAGTATTGATTTAGGAGAAATTAGCACAAACTCATGAGAACAAACGGAATAAGACTCATAATAGGCAAGAATCAGAAACCCTATCAAGCAAACATAGTCACATAAGTCAGGGGATTCACATAGAGAACATAGTCTAAACGATTTGAAGAAATTAACAGAATAAACACAAAAGAGCGAAAAATAAAATACAGAGCACAGACTGTTCATGATAAACAAAACATATGCATATTATCAAAGACGGACTCAGAATCACATATTAAAACCAAGAAACTTAGGATTTTAGTAAAATAGGTCAGACAAAAGGGGAAAAGCTCGAGTAAACGTTTAAACATAATAAAATCATAGGATAATACTAAAAGTCAGAAAGAAAATCATTTAAAAAGGGGTTTTAAGAACCCTAGTTCTTGAAAAAATGAAGAATCGCTTGAAAAACAAAGGGGTTTTAAGAGAGAACAAGTGAAAACCTCAGAATAAACATAGATCTGTCACAGATCTAGGAAGATCAGAAGATCTTAGAACTAGGGTTTCCAGAGAAAACCCAAAAGAGAATAGAGACTTAGATATTACCGGCGTTTGGCCGGAAAATGCAAATGCCTTACTCGAACGGCCATAGGAGGACGAAAAACATGGCATGAGACCGGAGATGGGAGCGTGTTGCCTCAGGGTCGCTTGAAAACCTTCATCAATGACACATACATGCAAGGCGGAGTCGTAGGATCGAGGAGGGGTGAGAACCCCATAGTTTCCGGCAAGGGAGGTGGCCGGAGAAGGAGAGACAGGGCTCAAAGGGGGGGAAGGTTCTAGAGAGAGAGGAAATGAGATTGGGGGGGGGTCTTAGGGTGTTAATTAAGGTAGGTTTTAATCTGGGCCGTTGATTTGAATTAATCAATGGCTCAGATTAAAAAGGGGGATTGGGCCGGGTGAGATTGAAGACTGGGTTGGGTACTAATTGGGCTAAAGGGGTCCGGTTTTAATTGGATTAAAATTGAAAATTAAAGTGGCTAAATGTTAAATACCCAAAAAAAAAATAGTTAAATAATTAATAAAAACGGCCAATAATTATTTAAGATTAAATTAAGGCTAAACATATGACATTAAAATGATTAATTAGTATAAAAAATATAAAATGACTAATTATTGAGTAAAATAGCACAAAAAATATGTAATTAGGCTATAATTACAAAGTCATTACAATTATAGCCAAATAAGGCTAATTAGGCCAATTTGTAAAATAGTTTGACCTTAATAGGACCTAAAAATGATGTATTAAACAAAAGTATGTTTTGAAATCATTTGTTATGAAATTTATGATTAATTATTGGAGATAAAAATACTGGATAAATTATAATAAATTAATAAAAATATGAAAAAATTATAGAAAAATGCCAATCATTATAAAAACTGATTTTGAAGGTATATATGCAAGTTTTATTTTTTTTTAAATAATTTGAGGAAAAATTGGGTATCAACAATATATTCTACATTTTAAGGAAAAATTGGGTATCAACAATGTATTCTACATTAATATATAAAAATATTTATTTTTAGTTACTATTTTTGGGAATGGCTATATCGTATAGATTTTCCAGAAGCAAAAAAGCAAAAAGTTGGTGAATTCGCCCATTAAAGAAATATAAGCTTTTCTTTCGCGCGCGCTTGGTACTTTCGTTTGCACTAAGAGCTTTTCTTTCTCATATTCTTTCCTTTCAAGTTTCAACATTGATATTGTGTACATAGTTACTCTTTCTCAAATAATATTAGTGTTTACCCTTATAGTCATATAACAATTAAATTCATAAATAATTTTAATGATATGTGATTTCACTTGGCACAAACTGAGAAATATGAAAATTGATACAAGAAATTGATTGTAAATAAAAATGAAGCAAACCAATGTAATGTGCAGCTTTGGCCCTCGAGCTAGGTCGCTCTCGAACCAACTGAGTATGCTATTGAAAATTATGAACTAAACAACAGAGTATGAAAGCTTAAGAGAGAAAATGTAATATATTGCTTTGTTGTGCGTGAATGTAATGATTACAATATGATTAGAACTTCTTTTATATAGTAGAGGAGTTCTACTTATGGTACAATTCTAAATATAGAAGAAAATCCCATGATTGGCTAATTAACCGGTCTTGACTCGATACATGCCGAGATTTCCGCCACGATCCTTGCCCGATCACGGATATCTTGGCTTTCCGTTATTCGACTCAGCATGCTTCCTTCGATCTCGCTCAATCTCTATCCCGCTCGGTTTCGATCTCGGCTGGTCTCGATCGGTCCCTGAATCAAGAGCCTAGAAATCCTACCTTCGTTTCATGGTCCGATATAACATGGGGTCGAACTTTGGCATGCCGTCCCGGTCCCGATTAACCATACAAAAAAGGGGCAAGCCCGTTTTTGTTGTTACATCATGATGTAAGCATCATGAAGTAAGCAACAGAGGTGACTGAAACGTCTCGTTGATACAGTTTCACAGGCTTTTAATGCACATCAGTTGACGGTCTGCCACTACCAGCTTTGAATTGTCGTTGTGAAATCAATAAATACACTCCTTCTTCATTCTTTCAAACTTTACTTTCAAATCTTCTTCGTTCTAATCTTCAGAGTTCTTTACCTTCTTCAAAGCTTCTTATCTTCAGGTCTTTGAGTAGCTTTGCATGTTCTTCCCAAAACACCAAGTATTCCCTTTCAATTTCTATACTTCTTTGCCAACAAAAACTAAATGGCCAAAACATCGTAAACTACTTCGCAGAAAGAGACTGCTTCCTCATCCCGTCCGGCCGGCGAGGAAACAGCGGGGGTGCCACGCCCCCAAGAGTTCATACTGTGTCATTGATTCCGACTTCAAGGTCGAGAAAACCTCCCCGGTTCCTGGTCGATGCGATCTAGTATCGAGATATATATGCTCGATGCCCAAAAGCCTCCTTGACCAGGTTAAAAAGGATTGCAATTGGGGTAACAAACTGGTGGTGTTGCTGGCTCCAGAAAAAGCAATCACCACCCACATAGAAGGGTTCCTGAGTGTTTACACTTATCCCTTCATGTTGGGTCCCTTCGATCCAATCATCATAGATTTTTGCAAAAATATGAGGTGAACCTAGGTCAAATTCACCCCTCTTTCTGGAGGATCGTGATACTACTCCGCTACGTGAGCAAAGTCGACGGGCTTCTCTTCACCCTCGACCACCTCATGCGACTGTATAGCCCTCGACTCCATCGAGTTGGGATAATAAAGCTTCAACGCCGGGACACCAAGGCACCTTTATCGAGCATAGACGAAGACAAAGACCCGGGATGGATGGGCCGGTTTGTTCAGGTTAAGACCATGGACCTAATCCCAATTAAGAGTATACCATTTCCTGAGAAATGGAATATGAGACGTAAGTATGATTCCGTTCTTATTTGTTTTCATCGCCTTTATTTTTTCATCCTTCCTTACCAGCGTTGTACTTGATGGAGCTGTTGCCTGGATGCCGGGTGCAGTTCCCCAACTTGGGAACTAGGACAGGAGCCTAGTATCGAAGTAAACACATGTATAGCGCGCATGCGCGATTTGTCGAAGGGTCGGTGGGAGGCTAGTAGTCACGGTAAACCCCTTTTACCTGACTTAATAATCTGACCATTAGTCAAATACTTTCCCTGGCTTAATCACTTTTCCCCCGTCCACTGATGAAGAAATTTCACCACCTATCTCGTAGCCGGCGAAGGAGAAAAAAAGGAGAAGGACTCCAGATTCTGAGGGGCCGAATACCAAAAAGAAAACAACCCGCAAAACTAAGGGGACCGCCATTCCTCTAACGTTGGAGTCGGTCCAAAGGCTAATGGACGAAGAAGAAGAAAAAGAAGAAGAAAATGATTTCAGGTTGGTGGCCCGTGTACGAGCTGATGCCGAGACTCGAGGAGCTACCGAGCCTGTGAGAGTTGAAATTGCTTTAACTCGGCTTGATGAGATCAAGGGGGAAGCCTTGGTCGGAGTCCCCGAGCCAGAAAAGGCTGAAGACACTTCACCTCGAGGCGAGAAGGCTACCGAGGAGCGGTTGGCGCTGGTATAGAGATCGCGCTGGGGTGATAAATATCGAATACTCCCTCTCGTTTCCTTCCTGCACTGAGTGGATGATACAAGAGGCTTAGGCGGTGGGGACTTCTCATGGGGAAGGGGTAGGGGTGTAATCTGGGCCGGGCCCGGGCCTTGTGGGCTGGTCCTAAGTGGTCCTGGGCTTTGTGGGATTTTTTGTAGGAACCGGCCCGGGACCGGGACTACTAACTAATGGTCCCGGGCTAAGTGGGCCGGTCCCGGGCCTAATTAGACCTAAGTGGGCCGGGCCTATTTTATTTTTTAAATTTTTATCTAAGAAAATTTCTTGTAAACTATATTATAGAATTGTAAAGAGATATTCAAACCAATACATTTGGTGTTTTAGAGACCAAGAAAATCAAGTTCAATAAATACATAATTGTAAAAATATCACGTAAGTATTATAGTTTGTTTAAATTATATAATATAAAATAAAAGTTTAAAAAAAATTCTGAAATGATAATTGTTTCCACGTAGCTATCTCAAAAACTGAAGAAACTTTTGACCAAAAAAAGTGAAGAATCTTATCTCATAAAATTTACAAATGTCTTATTGTGATTTATAATAAAATATATTATGAAAATTATTGTTATTTATCTGACCTAATAACCTAATATTGAACACAAAATATGAAAATACCTTTATCATAATTCTTATAGATTGACAAATAACATAAATTTAAAAATGGATATTTTAGACTTTTAAGAATTTGAGAATGAAAAGGTTGGCAGTATACATCCTACATGATTGGTAATGTCATTAACTCGTTTATAATACATTTTGTCTTTTACTATTTTATCTTTATTGCTTCAAATTATATTTTTACAGATTTGCTCTCAATATTAAAGAAGCAACTTAGTCTTTTTGTTAATTCAACTCCTTAAGAATACTCAACAGTCATTATAACTTTATGTAGTAAGAATTATTTTTTCAATAAACAAATGTTAGTGGATTATTATTCACGAAAATATGTTATGCGTAGAAAATATTATGTTCAGATGAACTCGGTATCAAACTTGCAAATTAAAGTTTACATTTAATACTTCAAATTAAAGTTCAAACTTACATTTATCATTGCATAATAAATTAATAATACTTCAAATTAATCTAACAAAATAAAATATTAACCATAATACGTCTAATAATTTTAAGATAACACAAATTGTCTCAAATCAATTAAAATCTTAAATATGAATGTCTGGAGAACGCGTAATACAACTCTTTATATGCCTCCTTAAACAACCTGAGCCCTCCAACTTTGGACGATGAGTGAAGACTCGACCACAGTTCTTGCACTTTACTATGTAAACTTCTTAATTTTCTTCTACCACATTAAAGTGTTCCCAAACGTATGAGCGCACTCTAGAATCACCGGACATGATTGAACTTGAATTGAGAATTTGAGTTTGAAAAATGAGAGATGAGTGAAGAAATGAAGAAGGGGGAGGGGGGGGGGGGGTATTTATAGTTTTTCAAAGGACTAAATTAGTAATTACAAAAGTGTTGTTTTTTTAAAAAATTGCCCCAAAAAGGGCTATTTCTGCAACTGACCGTTGCCAACGGTCATGAGGCCATTCAAAAAACAAAGTCGACAGATTTATTTTTAAAAATTAGTCGTTGGGCCCGGATAGGCCCGTTTAGGACTGGTTGAACCGGCCCACTTCCCAGTCGGTCCCGGTCCCAAACGGTCTCGGTCTCGCGAGCCTCACCTATGGGACCAGCCCACTACCCAGGCCTACCCCCACCCGGTTCTATCTGATTAAGCCCGTTTAGGCCCACCGCCCATCTGGGCTCGAGGGCCTGGACCGAGCCCGGGCCTAACAAACCCACATGCCACCCTTAGGAAGGGGTCCATGGAGCAGAAGACCCTTTCCGTGGTTATTTTGTTGGAGTGGAAGTTGTCACCGGTCTGAATTACTTGGAGGTTACCGAAGAGGGGCTCAAGTGAGGCTTCCTCGAGCTTTAAACTAACCAATCAATTTCTGGCCCCCAGTGTTGATCCCAAGCGCAAGCGATCAATCGTCATGTCGATCCCGGAGGATGCTCGGGTGTTTTTTCGCCCCTGTAGGGGTGGCCATCTATCTTTGATGCTTGGTCACAGAATAAGACCAAGCCAAGATGGATGAAGTGGAAATACCCTATCTCTTCAACGAAGCCCAGCATGTTCTGAACCGGGTAATTCCTGATTTCCTTGTCCATGTCCATTTTCATACTTATACCTTTCTCCCTTTGTATATTTCTTTCTTCTATGTTTGCGGGCTTCTGTGCTCCATCATGAGGCTTTCTTCTGATCCTGAGGGGAGATGAGTTAGTACGAAGCCGAGATCCGAGGGCTAACCGAGGAAAATGATGCCTTCAAGCTTCTCTGCGAGCAAAGAGAAGAGGAAGCTAAAGGCCTCCGTGCTGAGCTAGAAGTGGCTCAGAAAGAACACACCGACCTGACCGAGTAAGTAAGAAGAAGCCTTGAAGTTAGTGATGTTAATTCGGGCGTGGTAGCTAATGGTTCGAACTCGAAGATCCAACAAAAACTTTATGTGATCAGGAAACTCCAGACATAAGTAGACGCAATGAAGACTGAGGTTGTGGAATGGAAGAAAAATATGGAGCGCCTTGACTTAGAAAAGAAAACTGCCCGAGCCCAACTAGCTTCGGCTGAAGTCCAACTCCGAACCTTGAAAGAGAAGACCTTAGTGCAAACCAAGAAAATAGAGGAGCTACAGTATCAGTTGAGTTCAGCAATTTCCATCGGGAGAAGCTGGTCAAGGAACTCAAAACGGCCAAATTGGATGTCGAAGCGACCAAGGCCAATGCTGATGCAATGGTGGCTATCTATCAGACCGACGTTGAAAATGCTCAGGTCCGAGCAAAGGAAGTTGGCGAGGCTTCTCAAGCTCAAGCAAATTGGGTCATCGAGCATGCCAAATTCCAATCTCGAAGTGAAACTCTTGAAGAGGTCCATGCTCGTGGCTTTGATTTTACAGTCGAGATCGAGAACGCTAAGGAGCTTGAAGTTGAAGCAAGAGAGCTAGCTTATCACGATGACGACGATTCCGAGATCCTGAGCGAATATGGAAGTGGAGAAGGCCCTGAGAGTGAAGATGCTTCTCTCGGAGATGACTAGGCCCTTTAGGATTTTGATATTTTGTGTTTCTACCATTTCGGCTTTCTGTAGAGAACTTCCATCGGGCCATGTTGCCCTTGTAAATGTTTTTTGATGTATATATAATAACCTTTCTTCCCTTTCATGCTTCTAAGTCTATTCATTCTTCATTGTTCTATACAAAGGTCAGAGTGCCTTAACATAAAGTTATGAAGTTGTATTCTAAGGTCCGCGACCGATTTGCTTGAATTCGGACCAGTGTAGCCTTTAGGCTTTATGATCGAGCGAGGGCTTTCTCGAACTCGAAGTAAGGTAGCCCTTAGGTTTTTCGGTTGAGCGAGGATGATCTATCGACTTGAAGTAAAAGTAGCCCTTAGGCTTTAAGGTCGAGGGAGCACCTATTCGGACCTAAAGTAAAGTGGCCATTGGGCTTAATAGATAGTCCCCAAGTGGGAATTTGCTTCGTACTCGGGTTAATGTAGCCCTTGGGATTTTTGATTGAGTGAGGAATTGTTCGAACTCAAAGTAAAATTATCCCTTAGGCTTTATGGTCTAGTGATGACTTGCTCGAACTCGAGATAAGGTAGCCCTTGGGCTTGATAGACAGTCCCCGAGTGAGAATTTGCTCGAACTCGGGTTAAGGAAGCCCTTGAGCTTTATGATTGAGCGTGGACTTGCTAGAACTCAAAGTAAAAGTAGCCCTTAGGCCTTTGTAGTCGAGTGAGAACTTGCTCGAACTCGAGATAAGGTAGCCCTTGGGCTTGATAGACAGTCCCCGATGTAGAATTTGCTCGAACTCGGGTTAAGGTAGCCCTTGGGATTTATGATTGAGCGAGGACTTGCTCGAACTCAAAGTAAAAGTATCCCTTAGGCCTTTGTAGTTTTGTATTTGGTCGATTTGGCCTTTGTAAAAAGATTGTTTGTAAGTTTAAGGCGTTTTCCCCTTTTTGGCTCAAAAAAGTTTTTATCATTCGTATTTTCAAACTTGGAATGACTTAGCATGAAATAAGGAATCGTCTGAGAGTTCGAACAACCTTTGTATTCATTAGAGTTTTTCATGTTTGATATTATCGAAGCCTTTTATGACTTTGTCGGGGGTAGCCTTTAAAACCGGTTATGAAAGAATTCGAAGGCCTATTTTGTTACAGAATTTGGATGTCTACGAACGGTGCTAATTCGGCCGTAGCCTCTTAGTACGGGATCTTCCCGTTGGGATTATTTTCCCGTTTACTTCGAGATTCCCATAGCCTTTAAAATTTGAGGGTTGCCTAAAAGGTCTTATGACCTCAATGTTTTAATAATTCGATCTTGTTCGAATTTATTTTTCGGACGGCAGTCCCCGAGTGTGGGGGTGATTATTCGAACTCTGGTTATGATCGGCTCTTGGGCTTGTTCCTATAATAGATAGAAAGTTGTAAAGTAGAAAAAGCATTTTATAAGACATGAGATAAATGCAAGGAAAAAATACTTCTCTTTATTCTTGTGAAAAATAATTACACTTGCGTACATGTTTTGTGCCCGGGTCTCGAGCATCCTATGTGGGCACGGTTTGTTCGATCGTTTAGCCATTACAAGTCTCACCTCGAGTAATGTTAGCGTCGTCTTTGACATCGATTCGTGATCGGCCTTCGATCTTAAGTTAGTTCGAAGCATTGTTGCCTCCACGGTCTCTATTATACGGTTGACATCGATCTCTATTTGACCTTGATTCTCGGTCGGTATCCCTGTGTATTCTATTTATAGGCCTGATAGGATAAACAAACCCAAAAGGAATTCCTAAATGATCATCTTCGACCCTGATCTTCGACTGGTATCGATTGTGCACATTGGCCCAAGTGACAGTTGGATATTCGATCAAATTCTGCTTCAACCGTTGTAAAGCCACTGAAATTGAAGCGTTGATACCTTGAGTGAGAGCTTGAATAGCCCAATCGTCGGTGACCAGTGGTAACTCCATTCGTTCTATTTGGAATCGAGATACGAATTCTCTGAGCGTCTCATTGTCCTTCTGTTTTACCTTGAGAAAGTTTGATTTCCTTGTTGCGACCTTAACGGCCCCGGGTGTGACTTTACGAAAGAATCTGCAAGCATAGCAAATGAGTTAATAGAATTAGAAGGTAAATTAGATAACATATCATATTACCCTTCGATAGAGTCTCCCCGAATGTTTTCAGCAAAACGGATTCGATCTCGTCATCTTCCAAGCCATTTCCTTTGATAGCACACGTGTAGGAGGTGACGTTTTTCGTTTGGATCAGTCGTTCCATTATACTTAGGAATATCAGGAATACAGAACTTCTTGAGGATCGGCTTCGGAGCCGCACTTGGGGGAAAAGGTTTTTGTACAAACTTTTTGGAATCTAGTCCTTTCAATATCGTTGGTTCCCCCTTGACTTGATCGACCCTAGAGTTATAAGTTTCCACCTTCTAAGTGAATTTAGGCATCTTCAAAAGCTTAACCAAAGAGAGGTGCATCGTGGTATACTTTATCATTTTCCTCGATCTTCTTTTCCCCTGTATCGATTCTCTTGGTTAGTTCTTCGCGCATCTTTATGATAGCAAGATTGGTCTCCGATTACTTCTCATTCGATTTCCTCGTAGCCGACTCGACCCTGCTCGGTACGTGGTTCTGATTTTGGAGCTGGGCTATTGCTGCCTGTTTAGCCTCTATCATTTCGAAGATCACCCGCAAGTTGATCTCTCCATCTTCACTGCCATGTGCGTTTTGAGTAGCTGATGAGGTACCCTCACGAGTGCTGCTTTTGGGATCGACAACCAAATTTCCATTGATGGCTACATGCGAACTGATGTCGACTGGATCTACAACCAGAATTCCATCGAGGTCAATAGGAGGCACTTCGTTCCCTGGGCGACTGTTGTCGTTTTCGCCTGAAAACCAAGGACATTGTCGATGTGTGCTGGTACTGCTTGAGAGTTTGACATGTTGATCCTGGAATAAAAAATGCTTACAAGAACAAATGTAAAGCAGTGTGTGTTATGAAAATTAGTACGAGACAATCACTATTATCCTTAGCACCACGATGGGCGCCAAACAGTTTACCTTTAAAAGCGGATAACAATTAAATTTATAAGTGGTTTTAAGAATATGTGATTTCACTTGGCACAAACTGAGAAATATAAAAATTGATACTAGAAATTGACTGTAAATAGAAATGAAGCAAACCAATTTAATGTGCAGCTTTGGCCCTCGAGTTAGGTCGCCCTCGAACCAACTGAGTATGCTATTGAAAAGTACGAACTAAACAATAGAGTATAAAAGTATAAGAGAGAAAATATAATATATTGCTTTGTTGTGCGTGAATATTATGATTACAAAATGATTAAAACCCACTTTATATAATAGAGGAGTTCTTCTTATGGTACAATTCTATATACATAAGGAAATCTCATAATTGGCTAATTAACCGGTCTTAACTCGATACATGTCGAGATGATAGGTGGAGAAACTGCTAAAATTTGTTGCATTGGTTGCATGAATGAACTGTTTTCTGCTTATATGATTTTATGAAATGTTCGACTTATGAGCTAGCTCTCAGATTAAATTAGGTCAAATGTTCATTTTTTTTTTTAACGTGGTATCTGAACTAGACTAATCTATATTCTTGAGTTACCAAATGTTGCCTCTTATGTTACATTGTCCATGCAAATTGAGCTTTAAACATGTGCTCACATGCATCAATTGAAAAAGCTTGCGATCAAATATTATCTCCAATTTTAGACAATTCTTATCTCATTGACTAACTATTAGAATTGAGTTACACATAAGATCCAATTTTCTAACACTTGTACTTATTTCGTTTGGGGAGACAATCATGAAACGATCTAACAGCTAAACTCGAAAAGAATCGAAAATGAAGAAGCTTAATTAGGGGTTTGATACTGATAAATCCTCTCAACTACACTTCCTTCTGAAAAAAGCTAGCTAGCTAGTTGTTGTGTATCTTTTTGACTGAAAAATGAAGGCCATAATATTTCCTCTCCAAAGATATCCCACGACAAAGGGAATTCCAAAAAGCAGCTTTTACTTGAATTAATTCTTTCAAAGTGGTGATTACATATGCTTTAGCAAATTTAGTGCTACAACTTTAATTTTGCTTTACTATATATGTGGAGCATGGCAGACCTCCATTAATTGAACTTTTGTTCTAATCTTTGATGTCATATCTTTCAGGTAAAAGAAAAAAGAGGGATCAACAATGACATAAATTTTGATTGAAACATTAATTGTGCTATATATATATATCTGTGGAAACATAGAGCTATAAGTTACGGCTAAGCCGTGAAAGTAGCCACTAATTCATGCATCAGGTAGGCTGCTTATATCACACCCTTAAAGATATGGTTCTTCCCCGGACCTTGCGTTAATGTGAAATATTTTGTGCACCGGATCACCTTTTATTGAGTTATATATCTGATTCTTCGGCGAAAACTGAATCCACAGCTGTGAATAGGTTACGTGCATACACATGTTATACTAGCATTTTTCGTTTTATATATATATTTCAAGAAATTTGATTTAGTTTGGAGATCGTTCGCAAAGTTTAAGTGTGTAAGAAGCATTTACGGACAAATTTTGATGGAATTTATGACTTTTTCCTTTTAAAAATATATTTTAAAGATTCCTCACCAAGAGCCAGTGTATAGATTCATCATTCATGCAATCAACTTTACCAGATTTGCTTTTCGATTGAATTAGACCTAACACAGGCGTAATGAGTGAAAACATTGTACGGATGTTCTAATTCACCTAAAGTGCACGAGATTAATTATTGACAAACAACAGTGAATCACAGGGTAAAAATCAAGTAATTTTCACGTGCTAATTGACTCGAATGGTGGCTGTTTTCAAGCATGCTCGTGCACTAAATCAAGCCAATACTCAAAAACGAGTGATGAAGACCGACCAATGTTGAGTTTAATTTCTGTGCACTAAGAATATTTATTGTTAATTGCTTTTGACTTAAAATACAATATTAAGTTGATCGCGGTGAGGTTTAATTGATGGTGTAAAAATTCTTTACACTTTAAATATAAAATTTAAATCCTTTTCGGAATATAAAAAGACAAAAGACAAAAGTCAGAGGCCAAAAGTATTTTTTTCCCCAAAAGTACTTTTAAGTTGAAAAAAATAGCTTTTTCCCAAAAGCAGAACCAAAAACAGTTTTGACTTTTCTTCTTACCAAAAATACCCTTAACAAAATATAGTATATACTAAAATAATCGTTAAACCTAGTACTTAGGATATTAATGTATAAATATTTCTTATTATTTTTAGGATAGCTTTCTAATATACAGTGACTTTAGGGGTGAATATTTTATATTTTGTTGAATGATTTTCAATATATTTAATTTATATTAAAAGAATTAAGTACTTTTAAATTTTATTTTCATAGTTTACTTAAATAAAATGAAAAGATTTAATTATTGCATGTAATAACAAATTTTTGAGATTATTTATTTACTTGTAATAGTAACTATTAAGTAAATCTATTCATGTCCTTATTCGTAATTTGATACTTAAAAGCACTTTTTGAAAAGCTTGGCCAAACACAAATAATTGCTCAAAAGTGCTTTTCAGAGAGATTAGCCAAACACAAACTGTTTTTCTTAAAAATTACTTTTTTCAAAAGCACTTTTTAAAAAAGTACTTCTCAAAATAAGCTGATTTCTCCAGCTTGGCCAAACAGGCTATTAATCTATTACTTCCTATGTCTCAAATTTTTGTGAATCTAGGGTGTGTTTGGTACGAATAGAAAATATTTTTTGGAAAATGTATTCCAATTCTTCCATGTTTGATTGACTTAAATGTTTTAGATTTTTTTTTATTAACTTATTTTTCTTCAATTGTAGAAAAATATTTTCCCTATCAAGAGAAGGAAAAATATTTTTCAAAACTCCTTTTCAAACTTCCCCACCCTATTCTTCCACCCACCTAACCCCACCCTGTATCTTCTCTCCAAAAAGGGTTTTTTCGTCATCAGCCACCCAACTTCACCCCCCACCCCGCAAACCAAAAAAAATTATACTTTGCGTACCAAACATCAAAAAATAAATAAGATTACTACTCGTTTTCCAAGAAAATATTTTTCATTTATACCAAACACTCCCCTAATGTCCTAATTTATTACGTCCACTGTATCAAATTTTTTGGGAAGGGGTTTGGAGTACTAGGGTCAAAACACTTAGGGATCGTTTGGTATGAGGTATAAGAAGGTATAATGGTGATATAAAAATTTAATACCATCTTAATACCCTGTTTTGTTAGCAAACCAGGTATAAGTTATCCTGGTGTTAACTTATACATTATAGAAGGTGGGGTAATTAGCACCGGTATAACTTATATCTTCTTCTTAGAAATTATGCAATTGTCATTCTTTATACAGTATACCAAACAATGAATAAACAACAATCCGTGCATAACTAATCACAACATAACTTATACCGGCATAAATCGTATTCTCACCAAACGAACCCTTAATATTCTATGTAAATTCAGGTATATATTCGTCATATTTCATAAAATAAAATTTACACATCCACAAACTATATATGCAAATTGCAAAGTACGTAGTTGAAGTATACATTATTATAACAACGCAATAAGACTAATTAAAAATGTGTGTTTTTTGCAGAATTAGATCCTCTCATAGATTGTTCAATTTAAAAGTATTATTCTAGTTAACATCAGTTCAATAAGAAAAGGTTGGTGCTAATGCACTGCCCACTTGAGCTTTTCTCCCTTTTGTCTATAAAAAGAGACTTCGAAAGAGGTCTGTTTTAAGCAACAAAATAACAATAACTAAAATGATTAGAACTTTACTAGGTACTAATCTTCTTTTTTTCTTTTGGCTACTACTCCGTTTATACAACTAATATCCTTGCCAAAACACCAATGGACACTGCAGTTTTACTCCCTTTTTTTTCTCACTTAACATTAGTATCGTTTCTTCAGTTAATCTACCTAAGATATTAATATAACAATACTTACAGCATGCTACTCTATAGTATTATATTTCTTTTGTGCTGCTGGCCCGTCTTCTTGTTTTTTTCCCTCAGTTTCCTATTTCCTGGGTGTTTCAAACATAGGAGTATTTTTTTTATTTAGAAACGTGGTAAGTAAAGCCTATTCAAGCTATCTGGTGGAGATGATGTAATAGTGCTGTCTTCTTTTTGCAGTTATCGCTGTTAGGGACAGAGAGAATTAAAATTTTAGAATTGTTGGGTTCAGACTAGTTGTTATTGATTGCATATAAATTTAAAATTATTTTTACATATGTATACATAAATATAATTTAAGCCAAGAGCAGAGATTGGTTTAATTATTAACCCTTTGACCAGCTTTAAATCTACCTATATAATACATGGGTGGGTGTGGGAGAAATCTCAACCTTTTACAGAGTTGATTTTCATCTAAACCATCAATGGTGTTTATAACTGCAGTGGTAAAATTAGAAATTTAGGTAGCTAATATTTGATCTTAGTATACTCAGGTGGCGTTCGTAGCTATACCTATGGTATTGAGTAATAAACCATATCATGCACTTAATTCATTGGCTTGTCTAGTTATAAGCAAATCACGTAGACTAACTTTATGGTTGGTGGTGCTACAGAAAAGCAACATGAGCAGAAGGTGGTAATAAAATCTAGTTATGGAAGGCCAGTTCCACTACCACCAACCCCAGAATCAGCTTCACCAAGTAACCAAGAAAGACTTAAGAGGCACGCTCATCTTCCACCTCCTGCGCCCAAACATGGTCCGAAAATCGATCAAGTCACAACCAGCAGACATGGTAGGGAAAGCAGTGAGCTGTTAGTCACAATTACAAGCAATAATGAGCTGCTAATTTTGCTTCCGAGTACTTCATCAGACAACCAAGAAAGATATGGGAAGCACAGTCATCTACCACCACCAGCACCAAAGCCAGCTGATGAACAGAGTCAGATAATTGTCACTTCCTCTAATTGTCAAGATGGAAGTAACTATAGTGGATGAGAGGAACAAAAACTAACACCTCCCTCACCCCACCATGATGCACCCATCGGTCAACTCTCAAGCAGCAGGCATGGACGTAACAAGGACTTACACCTCTCAAATCTACCATTTCTTCCTTACCTCTTCAGGCTTCCTATTAATTAGTATAGTGTTTGGTTTAGTACTTCTTAATATAATAACCTGCTTTTAGTTCAGCTATATATATATATATATATTTATATGTTGTCAAATATGATGATGAACTAATAACGTGAGTTAGCTATCTATATAGGCTTGTCAGTTAATGTAACTTAGTGTTATTCTATATATCCTGCAGGCTGCGTGCATGCTTTATATATAGTCGGTCTTGTGTAATATAACTATATATGTACTACTTACTAAATGAATTTGATGAGTGATGGTTTCATTGCATATTTATTATATTCAGTCTTGTGTAATATAGCTATGTCTAACATCTTTTTGTTACTTTTTGATGATGCCAAAAGGGGAAGAGAGAGTTGGGGGTCTGATAATAAAGTTGGGGGTGTTGTGTTGGTGTTGATGTGTATGTCTGTGTGATGTGCTTGTTTTACAGATATTGATCATGATATGGTGATATGAGGTGACAACGTGGTTCTAAATATGCACAATGTTTGTAATCATTAAAAAGGGAAAATTTATTGAATATTGAGATTTTGATGATTAACAAAGTTTGTTCAGATAAAATGTTCTAAAAATCAAGTCCTCAAAGTAGCTGCCTAACTACTCTAAGAATCAGATTCTCCTCAGGGTCGATGGTTGTACATCTTTGCAAGACAACAACTTTATCTCAAATTTACCCAAGCCGAGTTTATTGGAAAATTAAAAGACTGCTAAACATGGTAATGATTGTTGCCCAAGAAGATACACATGCATAGGTGAGAGACAAGAGTCTCAAGACTTGTGGAGTCCTTCGAACAGTAGGAGTCCTATCAAACGAGAAGCTGACTACACATAGAACTCCTAGAAGATCTCGGAATCCAGGGGAGTTAAATACTATCTTTCTGGACTGCTGGGATCATCCTTTTACACATCAACTGAAGAACTACATTTTTCTACACTCAAGTTGAGTACCAGTGTTTGTGTTCTTCTTGAGTCAGTCTAGTAAATGTGTTTTAGGAAATTGAGTTATAATCATGTGTCATAAACAAATTAGTGAATTGAAGTGAGTGTTTGTTTATAAGTTAGAGTAATTTGTAAACCAAATAGCTGTAGTAGGAGTACTGGAGATGATTGAGTTACAGATTTGTAATCGATACATTTGGCTTATTGCTCAAGTGAAGTTAAAGTTGAAAATCCTACATAGTAGGTCGTGATTTTTGCACCTTGTGAGCCGAGTGACTTTTCACGTAAAAATTAGTGTGTTTACTTTGCTGAATAATTTTACTTTACACTTAAGGAGTAAGGCAAAGAACAAAGTTCTTTAGTAATACATAAAGGCACTCAAAATAATAATTAGTACTCCCTACGGTCCAAATAAGTGATTTTCTGGCCTTTTTTTGTGGTATAAAATAAGTGATTTTTCCATATTTCGATAATGAATTAATTTTTTTTTTTCAACATTGCCCTTGGAGTAAATAGTGTTGGAGTATGTGCTAGGAGTATTTATGTGAGATAGTAAAGGTTAATATTGTCAATTTCATTGCTAATTAATGCTAAAAGGTAAATTTCTTAATCTGTGTGAAAACAAACAAAAAAATCACTTATTTTTGGACCGGAGGGAGTATTGATTACTAGTTAGCTAGCTAGTTGTTGTGTATCTTTTTGACTGAAAAATGAAGGCCATAATATTTCCTCTCAAAAGTTGTACTCCATCCGGTTCACAATAAGTGACCAGTTTTCTTTTAGCACGCTCATTAAGAAAATACAAAAATTCTATACAAAAATACCTATTATGACTAAATTATCTCTAATTAAACATTTAATGTGAGAAGTAAGAACACTTTTTAGGGATATGTACATAGGGGTTATTTTGTAAAAATAAATTGAATTCTTTTTTTATTACATAACTGGACACTTATTTTGAACCAAAATAAAAAAGAAAACTAATCATTTATTGTAAACCGGAAGGAGTAGTATAGTGCAGAAGGACCACAGATATCCAACGCAAAAGGGAATTCCAAAAGCATCGTTTACTTGAGTATTTCTTCCACATTTGGAATTAATTCTTTCAAAGTGATGATTACATATGCTTTAGTAAATGGCCTGGTGGGGATATTAACCACAGAGTAAATTTATTATTTGCTTCCCATTTTATGTTGCAGTGGAGTTGGTATCTAGTATTAATTGCAGTATCACTTTGATTATTGTAGATATGCTAATTATTTCCCTATTAGCATTTCATTTGCCCAGGTATCCCACGAATGACCAGGAAAATTAATAGTTAATTAATGTGCTTGTATCTTAGCTTTTATCAACATAGTATCTTTGACATAAATTAATTAATATTGGGATGAGGTATAAGTAAAAATAGTATTGAAATAAAAATTTGATACCACATTAATATTTTGTTTGGTTAGCAAATCTGGATAAGTTATCCCGGGATTAAAATTAATATCGAGATAATTTATACCTTGTAGGGGGTGGGGTAATTAGCGCCGGGATAACTTATACCTTGTTGTTAGAAATTATACAAATGTCATTTCTAATACAACATACCAAATAATAAATAAAAAACAACCTCAACATAACTAATTCCAGAATAACCAATATTCAAACCAAACGATCTCTCAGTGTCTTCCTAATCCTTGCATGTCATGTAATATGATGTTCGGTTGGTCCATCATATCTCTTTTTAAGCGTTAGTGCTACAACTTTTGCTTTTCTACTTTAAGCAACTATGTTATGTGGAGCATGGCGGATCTCCATTAATTGAACTTTTATTCTAATCTTTGATGCTATATCTTTCAGGAAAAAAAAGTAATCAACAATGGCTTAAATTTTGAATGAAACATTGAGCTATATATCCGTGGAAACATTGCGCTATAGGTTAAGGTCAATCCGGAGAAGTAGTCACTAATGCATGCATTATAATATTATTGCCCCAAGAAATTGAATGGTTTTGAAGATTGACAAAGGAACTCAGAAATGAACCAGGTCCATCACAGGTGACATAGACACAAGCAGAGTTAAAGGCACGTGAAAGGCACATGCTGGAGATAAACGAAATATAGTAAAACAAAAAATATCTCCTGATCGAAAAGATTGCAAAATGATAAGGAGAAAGACTCCTTATTCAGTGAGAACAGAATCAAAGACGAGGAAGGATTTGAGGAGTTGAGATTAACTAGAACTCTTCCACCAAGGAAGAGTAGCATTAGAACTCTAGTTAACTCTTTATCTACTAATCCTATAAATTGCAGATTGTTCTTATTGTACAGATACGCACAAAAGCAGAAGTTAAGCAAGAATTGAAAGCAAAATTAGCGAGGCGATTTTGCAAGCAGTTCATGTGAGATTTAAGTGTGCGACTCTGAAGCTACTTGAACCAGCTAGAAGAACCAGTTCCAACTGTTGTCTTTTAGTCTAGTTTATTTGTAGTAGGTGATTTCAACTTGTACCTTTTCAGCTTAATCTAGAAGCGTTTGTAATAAGTACTGTGTGTTTCAAGTTACAAAAGAGTTTTGTAAATGTTGTTTGGCTCACTAATTTAGTAAAGAGTTTTGGAAAAATCTTACTGGGAAATAGGTCGTGATTTTTTCTTTGAGCCAGGTGTTTTACACGTAAAAATCTCTGTGTTCTTTATTTTCTATATTTATTATGCCGCAAACAGTAGAGGTTGGAACACATAGAAGAATCNCCCGCGAAAATCGGACCCCAAACAAATTCCCCCCCCCCCCCCTCCCCTTGTGATATTGACGTATAAAACAACAGATATGCTGGCTAAATCACACCTTTAGGGGTATGTTCCTGTCACGACCCAAACTGATGGGCCGCGACGGGCACCTGATACCTTACTCTTCCGAGTACTAACGTAATGTATCTTTCTTATTCCATCATCATATACTCGTGACATACGGACCTAATAGGCCAACATAATCATTTAAATACTCTAAACATAGGCTGACAAGGCCATACAAGTAATCGAATAAATGACATCTATCTACAAGCCTCTAAGAGTACATAAGTATCATAAAGGTCGGGACTGAGCCCCGCCATACTAATCAATACATGTCCTAACTATACTGATCAAATAAGCAACTCCGGAGCAAATGGAACGCACCCACATCTTCCGCTGAGCTGATAGCCTACTTGGAGGGCTCTCGACCTGTTTATTAGGACCTGTGGGCATGAAACACAGCGTCCCCAGGAAAAAAGGACGTCAGTACGAATAGTGTACCGAGTATGTAAGGCAGTATACTGAAAGCTGAAACTGAACTGATAATATAATAACTACAGGTAGCTGGAAGTCAAAGATAATCTGATGATATGCTTACCTGACTGACTCAATTCTCTCAATATAATAAGCAAAATAGTTGTCCGGCCCTATAAGGCTCGGTAAATATATATATATAATTTCTCTGTCATAGTAGGCTCGTTCATAGGCGCTCGGCCATACTAGGCTCTGTATCTCGACCAACTGGGCTCGCTCATAGGCGCTCGGCCACAGTAGGTTCGATATATAACTTACCATCTGATCAGAGGTTGCCCAATAGGGGCCTGCCCGTCGATTATAGCTCCATGGTAATGAAAATACTTTAATACTGTATATATAAACTCTCTGCTCTCTTGACTGGAAGAAGGAAATACTCAATTGAATATGAGTACCGATAAGGAGAACACTGTATCTTACAAACTAGAAAAATATACGTAAATTTCGGGATATGAATGGTTCAATATGCCTCGTTATCAAACTTGTGTAATGACGAGATCATACAAAAATAAAAGAAGGGCTTAGCCTTAACATACCTTTCTTTGAAGTGTCATCAGATCAACGAAACCTTTAACATCTCATCAAGTACCTTAATCTTGTCAACTAAATCAATACAATTGTTACTATTTGTACACCACTTTATGTGCAGCTCCAAGTGAACATGACCTTGAGAAATTAGAACTTCGAGACCACTGGAATTAATTGACATTAAAAGTTTGCTGAATGGCCATTTCGAGATTCTTCTAAAAGAAATTTAACAACTTGTAGTGTCTCATTATGATAACTATTGTAGAAATACCCAGAAACGGTTAGCACAAGATTTTGCTAAGTTCCGCCATTTCCACCATATCAATGTTGAATAATCATGTATGATACTAGGCATGACATTATAACACAGAATGCATAAATTGCTCAATTATTTCTAAAATTGTAGTAGTATTATGTTTAAAAGCAACAAAAGAGGAAGTAGATAATATCTATGTGAAAGAATGATCATATCCCAACAAGAAAGACTTGTATAAGTCTTATGTGTTAGAGTCCTAGTCATCATAGGTAGCCACCTAGCTCATATGACTAATTTACTTAGTCATATGTATAAACGGTGGCTTACTGCCACGTTTTTTGGGTGGATTTTGTTAATTTTTTATCCATTTATTAGTTAACTGGGTAATATTCCGTCATCCGGTAATTAACCAATTACTCACATAATTGAAAATTATTTTCACTTACTTAAAATACTAACTCACTTTTCACATACCTTATATACCTTATTATCATGTCCATGTGGTACCTCATATGGCACTAGTCCATAAATACCGAGTATTTTAGTTCGAGGCGTATTTTATCCCAACATGCTAAACTTGGACGAAAATTCGTTTTCTTTGACTTGCTTCCCCGCTCACATTCACGAATTACTTATCACTTGTTTGAAATGGTAAAATGCTTAAAATCACAAAATAATTTCATTCCCGAACTTGCATCGATTAACTTACGACGAACTTTATCGTACGAAAATGCGGGATGTAACAGTTCCTTCTTCGGATTTTGTGTTAATGCGAAATACTTTGTACATCGAACTGCCCTTTATCGAGCTATATATCCGATCCTTTGGTGAAAACTGAGATCAATAGCTATGAATAGGTTATGTGAGTATACTGACATTTTTGGGGAAATATATTATTCAAAAAATATCCTTTAGTTTGAAGATCGTTCGCAAAATTTAAAGTGTGTGTAACAGGGATTTACGGACAAGTTGTGGTGGAATTTATGACTTTTTTCGTTTAAAAATATAGTTTAAAGGCCCAGTGTATAGATTCATGAATTTTTAATAAATTTTACCAAATTTGCTTTTCAGAAGGTAGGTCGATTGAATTAGATCTAACATAGGTGTAATGAGAGAAAATCGACAGAACATTGTACTGATGATGTAATCACTTAAGTGCTCGAGATAAATTATTGATATAAAAAAGTAAATCACAGGGTAAAAATCAAGTAATTTTAACGTGCTAATTGACTCGTATGGTGGCTGTTTTGCAAACATGCTCGTACACTAAATTTAGTCACAACTCAAAAACGAGTGAGGAAGACCGATGACCCACCACTAATGAGTTTAATTTTTGAGCGTTTGACAATGTATACCGTTAAATGCTTATATTTTAATCTAATAATAGTAGATAACCTATTATCGCAGTTAAATCGTCGTGTAAAAATTATTTATTCTATTAATATAAAAGTTAAATCCTTTTCAAAATATAAAAAGAAGAGTATGATCGGCATATTAGTTCTATATCTTAACTTATTATTCCCTTCGTAGACAATATTGCCTTGTTAGTATATACAAATGTTATGACATATTTAAGATAATATGTTTTAAAATTTTTATAGTCACATAAATACTTTGGTATATTATCCTAATTATTATATTAAAAGTTTCAAAAGCCTGTTTTTTAAAATTAAATTTTATGTTAGATCAAACTATACAACAAAGTGAAACTATACTAATATTATATCAACGCAATAGGACTAATTAAAAATGTGTTTTTTGCAGAATTAGATCCTCTCTTAGATTGTTCAATTAAAAAAGTATTATTATACTTAGCGACAGTTAACATCAGTTGAATAAAGAAAGTTTGGTGCTAATGCACTGCGCACTTGAGCTTTTCTCCTTTTCGTCTATAAATAGAGGCTTGAAAGAGGTATGTTGTAAAAAATAAAAGAACAATGACTAAAATGATTCTCTTCATCAGAACAAATTTCTTTCTTATCTACTTTTTCGTTTTCATAACATCTGAAGCAAGAACTTTACTAGGTACTAATCTTCTTTTTTACTTCGTATATTTAGCACCAATAGAAACTGCGCAGTTTTACTCTCTTTTTTCACTTAACATTAGTATCATTTGTTCACTTAATCCACGTGAAGATATTAATATAACGTTACTGATATCATGCTACTCTATATTTTTATTTACAGTATTATATTTCTTTTGTGTCGTTGGCCTGTCTTCTCGTTCTTTTTTTATATTTAAAAACGTGGTAACTAAAGCCTATTCAAGCTATCTGGAGGAGGTGATGTAATATTGCTGCCTTCTTTTTGTAGTTATCTTTGTTAGGGACAGAGAGAATTTTAAATTTTAGAATTGTTGGGTTCAGACTAGTTGTTACTTATACACATGTATACATAATTTAAGCCAAAAGCAGAGATTGGTTTATTAACAACTTTGACCCTCTAACCATCTATGGTGTTGACTGCCGCGGGTAAATCAGAAATTTACGTAGTTAAGAGTGTCCCAGAAATAGTACATATATATTTGATCTATATACACAGTATAGTATATTAGTCACGGCGTTCGTAGCTATACCTAGGGTGTTTTGACTGTAATTTATGAATCTTGTTTTATTTCCTTGTGCATGCACTTAATTCATTGGCTTGTCTAGTTATAAGCAAATCACGTAGACTAACTTTATGGTTGGTGGTGCTACAGAAAAGCAACATGAGCAGAAGGTGGTAAAATCTAGTTATGGAAGGCTAGCTCCACTACCTCCAACCCCAGAATCAGCTTCACCAAGTAACCAAGAAAGACTTGGGAGGCGCGCTCATCTTCCACCTCCTGCGCCCAAACATGATCCAAAAATCGATCAAGTCACAAGCAGCAGACATGGTAGGGAAAGCAATGAGCTCTTGATTACAGTTACAAGCAATAATGAGCTGCTAATTTTGCTTCCGAGTACTTCATCAGACAACCAAGAAAGATATGGGAAGCACGGTCATCTACCACCACCAGCACCAAAACCAGCTGATGAACAGGGTCAGATAATTGTCACTTCCTCTAATTGTCAAGATGACGAGCGCATGAATAGTAACAACTATGGAAGAGAAGAAAAAATAGTATCACCTCCAACTCCAAAGCCAGCTGATGAGGAGGGTCAGATTATTATCACCTCCTCTACTACTACTACTACTACTAATGATGATGATGATCAGAATAGTAACTGTATTGGAAGAGGGGAACGAAAACTAACACCTCCCTCACCCCACCATGATGCACCCATCGATCAACTCTCAAGCAGTAGGCATGGACGTGGCCAAGGACTTAAACCTCACAAATATCAAATTTCTTCCTTACCTCTTCAGGCTTCTTATTAATTAGGCTTCTATAGCTCGGTATAGTATTTGGTTTAGTACTTCTTAATATAACCTGCTTTTAGTTCAGCTATATATATATATATGTATTGTGTCAAATATGATGATGGACTAATAACGTGAGTTAGCTAGCTATATAGGCTTGTCAGTTAATGTAACTTAGTATTATTCTATCCTGCAGGCTGCGTGCATGCTCTATATATAGTCAGTCTTGTGTAATATATGTAACTATGTATGTAGCAAATGAATTTGATGAGTGATGGTTTTCTATGCATTTGTTATCAATCCATTGTCAAACGAGATATCTATTATCATTAATTACAATGACATGCATTTTGACGCGCGCGCCCAATTGCTACACTAACCCAATAGGCCAATAGTAACATGATACGTGTTTTCACCGTTGCTATTGATAACCCTTAATTATATATAACACGTTATTTCTCGCTTTGATTCACTTAATCATAGTAAATTAGTATAGTTGGAAGATTGAGCAACGTCAATAATGATTCCACTAATCTTTTTTTTTTTTTTTTTAATTTAATGAGTCCCTTGTGTCAGGGGAAAATGCATAATTATATATAGATAGTGTTTACATGGCCTACTTTTGTATACGATGTTATCACTTACTCATAAATAATTAATATGCAGTTTTGCTTTGATTTTATATGTTGAATTATGATAAGCTATTTATAAATTAATTTGGTATGCAAATACTGAGTGCCGATAATTTTTTTTCGTTTTCCCTTGATGAGAGGGAGGAGCTTTGTGCTGACTGTCCCACGGATGTCTTGGGTTTAAGGCACAATTGGTGGTGGACAGGTACATCTCACGAAAGGCATTATACTCATGAATGTGTGCAACTTCAAAGTTAACTCTGAATTAATGAGCCACAGAATATATATACTAGTAAATGATTATAAAACCAACATCGGTAAAATTTTGTGGAGAGTGGGCCGGACAAGCCACTAACTTTACTGAGAAAGTAAAGATACTCTTTGATTAAGTTTAAATGTCTCTATTAGATTTCAAGAAGTTGATCGTGGGGCTCAATCAACCCAAAGGTATTTTTAACATGGGTGATATTGTTAACTTTGCTCAAATATATACGATTTTCCTAAAAAGTTTTACACTATTTAAAAATTCCTATATAATTTCCCTCTCGAACTACGTCACGTGGCCCATCACCACAATCCACGGGCGAATTTTTGAGATTCATTATGTGTACCACCCACACCGTCAGAATTTTATGGCAATCAAAGTCATCAACTAGCTTCTTCTTGTGTCCACGTCTCCAAGCTTGTAAGAGTAAGCAAATCTAGCGCTGCATCATCATTCCGCCATCGCCATACTCGTCTTGCCGAACCTAGGTTATGATATTAATTGTTGGGTTAATTAACTAACTCAAAAATACATTTAACATAGTATGATATCGACTACTTTGAGTTAAGCCCGCATGATTTTTTCCCAAAATATCTCACATTATTAAGAGATTTCTATACCTTATATATAAACTCTTTTTTTTAGCTACCGATCGATATAAAACTTTATTCGTACGTCCGGTATTAATGAACAATGAATCGAAGTTCTTAAATGGAATACGAAAATATATAAACGATAAAAATAAGTATAGGTTCTGGCGTCAACGTCTCAATTCAGGTTACATAAGGTTGCAAGCTGATTTTGCTAATAAAGTTGCCAAGCACATACAGTAATTCATGTGTTATAGGTAATTAATATTGCTAGCTTTAACTTTTTGCCGTGCAATTATTGAAGTAAATAATTGGATATCTATGGGCAGCAACACAATGTAGAACAAAATTTAACTAGTACATTGTCTCCACTTGGTCTGCAAAAAAGGCAACATCCCGGGAAACCTTGGTACAAAATGGCACACATTTTGACAGATGAATACTTTTATTTTTAAAAGATATCTTCGTCCACATCATAAAAGTAATCTAATCACGTTCTTATTTTGTTTCAAGACTTAAAAACATAATTAAAGCTATAAGATAGGAATTTTTTTATCTTTAGACACTTTAATGCTTTTCATTTGACAATAATATCTGTTCTCGTTCAGACGCTTAAATGCTTTTTATTGTTACCTTCTCTGTGTTAGAAGCTCCATCATTTGTGTCACACTATTTGCTTGACAATTGAAGTCCGTGCGTGTTGCAATATTATTTACTTTCTCCGTTTACATTTACTCGACACGTTTTGACTTTTCACGTCCTTTAAAAAATAATAAATAAAGTACATAATTTACTTTGATACCCATATTAATTTATGCATATTTTATTGAAGTTGAGAAAATGATTTGAAATGAGTAATAAATATTGTGAGTATAACAGGGGAAAAAAAATTATCTTCTCTTGATATGCGTAAAGTGACAAGTAAAATGAAAATCTATTTTAGTATACATGCCAAGTAAAAGTGAACAGAGGGGTAACAATTACACTATTAGAAAATTGGAAAAATTCGTCCAATGAATAACGACCGAAGTCGGTCGAAAATTAAGTAAATTGATCGCAAAAGTCAAAGAAAATATTTCTGACAACGCCCACAGCTTAAAAATAAAAATCCCGACCGATTTTGATCGGAACTTGGTCAATTTTTGACTAAGGCCTGGTCATACTTGTATATAATCTACAAAAATAATTTTTTATTAAAAGTTTTCAAATTTTCCGACCAATTTCAGTCGAAATATTTGAAATTATGCTTTCCCGCCCAAGGCAATTGGTTTTATATATAACAAAATTATATATATTTAATTTACTAACCTGTATAATTTATAATTAAATATTTCCGATCGAGTTCGGTGGGAAAAATAATTTTAAAATAATTAAAATATAAATTTAATAATATTACCGACCGAAGTCGGTCGGTTTTTGTCAACCTTTATATAAATATATTTTAAATAAATAATATTTAATACTTAATTTATATATATATATATATATATACACACACACACACACATCTTAATTTGTTATTAGCGTTGTTGGTTAATTGTTGTTGTTGTTGATTAATTATGGTTGAATGGCAGCAATGTAATAATGCCATTATAGGATGGATATTGGTTATAATTTGTAGATGGTGTAGCTTAAAAGCAGCCATTTTCTGCCCAGTTTTTACCAAGAAAACCGACCAAAATCGGTCGGAAATTTCATTTTTTTGCCTAGAAATTCAAAATTTCCCACCGCAATCTCCAGATTTTTGAAATTTCCGACTGAATTAGGTCGAAAATTTGAATTTAAATTTATTTATTTAAATAAATTAACAATTTATTACAATTTATAAGTAATTATATATTTAAATAAAATTATTATTTATTAAAAATTCCGACCGATTTCTGTCGATATTTGAAAATTAAAAAAAAACTTAATTAATACTGACAACTTTTGGTCGGTAAATGCAGTTTGACAATCAGTCAACGCTGTGAATAAACCGACCGTATTCGGTCGGAAAGTTTTGACCGATTTCGGTCGGAAAGTTTTGACCGATTTCGGTCGCAACACGTTAGCGACCATTCATTTTTTTGACTAATTAAAAACGGTCGAAAATCGGTCACTTTTTCCTAATTTTCAACCGACTTCGATCGATTTCCCTGGACAAATTTAGCCCGGCTTTTAGTAATGTTAGCAAGGATGCATTAATTCAAACTATACGTGAAAAGGATAAACAAATACTCCCTAGGTCTAAATTTATGTGTCATATTTTTATTTTTAGTCTATCGGAAAAAAAAAATATCATACTTATTTAGAAATAATTTAATTTTAAATTTGTACTTTATCTTTAATGAGATGATGTATATGTTGGGGTTTTAAGAATTAATAGCTTAAAATAAGGTGATTGGGAAATGTAGGGAAAATAAAATATTTGAGTAGTATTTGAGGTTCCCTCCTTGATTGTCCCAAATGGGAAGAGAAAAAGGTTTTTGATGGGTATATAAGCAATTTCTCTTCTTCTAGCTCATAAAGCGTTGAGAAGAAGTCTAGCCTCGCGTCGTTTTCGTCGTCGTCGTCGTCGCTTGCTCGCTTGGCTCGGCTTCATATTTGGTTTGCCACAGAACTTGTAGGGGGAAGCCGTTCTAACGGCTAATCGAATATTAAATCGAGTGCCCTATAGCAAAACACAATCCATTCCATATGAAAAATAAAAAGGAAGGAAGCCAAACTTGAATTATTTTAAAGTGTGAGGGTGTTTGGCAAAAGTGCAATTTCCTAAACCCAAAAGGGTAAAAATATGACCGAAAACCGTTGATTGTGTTTTCATAGGCTATGCGACAAATAGTAAAGCATATCGAATTGTGTTTCATAAATCAGAAAATCCTGATATTCATAATAATACGGTTATAGAATCAGATAATGTTGAGTTCTTTGAAAATATATTTCCGTATAAAAAGGAATGCGAGTCGATTGGTGAAGGATCTAAACGACCTCGGGAAGAAACAAAAGAAAGTACACTTAATCAGGAGGATCCAAGACGTAGTAAACGTCAAAGAACGTCTACTTCATTTGGACCAGATTTTGTTGACTTTCTTATTGGAAAATGAGTCTCAAACATTTAAAGAAGCTATGTCTTCTTCAGAATCATGTTTTGGAAAGAGGCAGTCAATAGTGAAATAGAATCCATATTGAACAACCATACATGAGAATTGGTTGATCTTCCTCCTGAAAATAAATCGTTGGGTTCTAAATGGATCTTTAAGAGGAAAATGAAAGATGATGGCACTATTGACATATTTAAGGTAAGACTTGTGGTCAAAGGGTATAGACAACGAGAAGGTCTTGACTATTTCGATACATACTCTCTAGTTACAAGAATTATGTCCATACGAACGTTAGTAGCGTTAGATGCAGTTTATGGTCTTGAAATTCATCAAATGGATGTTAAGACGGCCTTCTTAAATGGAGAGTTG